>PVIY010020917.1:0-26856 GCA_004026745.1 Myrmecophaga tridactyla
TGTGATTGTTTCACTTGTGTAGATTGGAACTTGAATTGTTTATGTGATTTCTTGGTTTATTGTATTGCATGGAATGTATAAAATAATCCATTAGTTGTTATGTGGAAACAATTTTTCTCCTTGATTGTAGGTGTTTTACTTTGTAAGCTGCCAAAATGCAATATAGTAGAACTGGAACAGTTCTTAAAAAGGGGAATTTAGTTTCCAGTTCTAAGGCTGTGAAGATGTTCAAATTAAGACAAGCCTATAAAAATGTCCGAATTAAGGCATCTGGAACACCTTAGTTCCAGAAGGCCAGTGATGTTCAGGGTTTCTCTCTCAGCTGGAAAGGCACATGGCAACATCTGCTGGCTTTCTCTCCAGGCTTCTTCAGTGGCTTCTTTGGGGCTCTGTCCATTCTGATGGTTCTGGTGGCTCTAAAACTTTTTCCAAAATGGTTCTCTCTTAAAGGTCTCCAGTAAGCAACCCCACCTTGAATGGCAGAGATACATCTGCATGGAAACCATTTAATCGAAAGTTAGTACCCAAAATTAGGTGGGTCACATCTCCATGGAAATAATAAAAAAAGTCCCACCCAGTAATATTGAATGAGAATTAAAGGACATGGCTTTTCTAGGTATATAATAGCTTCAAACCAGCCCAGTAGGTTCAGTTATTTTAATTTGAATAAGCTATATATCCATATGGTTCAAAATTCAAAGAGAATAAAAAGGTATATGGTAAAAAGTCACCCCTCATTTCTGTCCCCTAACACCTAGTTCCCCTCCTATAGACAACCATTTTTATTTCTTGTGTATCTGTCCAGAGATATTTAATGCATTTATAAGCAGATATGGATGTTTACCACTCCTCCCTTTTTAAACAAATGCTAACCTACTGTTCATGTGTAAATTTATAGGTAATTATCCTTAAAAGCAGTCTGTCAGATGCCTGAAGTTCTCCCAGCCATTTGAACTAGAAACCATCTCTTAGTTCAAAAGTTTAGTAAGTCTTATGCTAGGTTTTTCCAGTTCTCAGCTAAGAAACTATTTTAAAACAGAGTGTAAAAAGGGACTTAATGTATACACCTTCTCCTCCCCACCCCACCCCCAGCATGGGCAGGCTCCAGGAATCGAATCCGTGTCTCTGCCATGGCAGGTGAGAATTCTGCCACTGAGCCACTGTGGCCCGCCCTACACCCTTATTTTTGTTGAGAGTAGTGGCAAAGGGATAACATCAAATTTTAGAGACTAAGTTTCTCCTCGAATGTCTGGATAAACTGGTTTGTTTAGTTACTATCAGAGTCCAGAACTGCTAATAGTTCTTCACATCTTTGGGGGAGTTTTGAATGTTTTGCATTTTTCTATCTGTGTGGTATAGTAGACATGGCTTTGACTCATATGCAAATCCTGAACATGTAGAAGTTGTGGTTGCTCCTCTCTGCCCAATTAGACTACTCCTGAGCAGCTGGTTCAGGCAGCTGTCGTGTGGGCCTGGGAAGCACAGAGAGAAAGGGCAGGTAGCCAGCACTGATTTTGGCTCCAGCACATAGTTGTGAAATCTCATTGTCAAAAAGAACCAAGAGGTCATCTCATCCCACTTCCCTGCCATACCAGGGTTCTTTCTGCAGTGTTCCCACAAGTTTGGCTTGACCTACACATGAATTATCTCTGGTGACAGGAAATAACCCCTCCTGAGGCAGCCCATTACATCTTCACTTCTGTTGACTCTTTATTACCTTGACTTTTAGAGCTATATGAAACAAGCTGAATCTCTATATGTCATAGCCCTTCAGATATTTGGAGACAGCTGTTGGCCTACCACCATGTCTCTCATCTAAGTAAAATATCCTATTATATCAGTCCATCTTCAAAGAGCATGGTGCCTCATCCCCGTGCCTCTGTCTTAGAGTATAGTTGATGTAGTGGTGACTAAGTATGCAGGTTTCAACCACCTTCATGCAGATATAATGTGGTGGTGCCTTTTTTTGGTCTGTCCGTGATATCTCTTGCTTCCTGGGATTTCTCTGATGCTGCACTGGGGGTGCCCATGGGACTCTGGCTTTCATACAGGTGTGACCCAGAAATGTGGGCCTGTGGAGCTACCCTTGACCAACCCAATATGGGCTTTGAGGATGAATGTTTCCCCTTTTTTTCCCCTGGATGTCAGTTCTGAAAGGCATTTCTTTTTCTTTTTTTTTTTTTTAGTAATATTGTTATTATAGACAAGGAACGGATATATACAGACATTCTTGATAAAGAAACATTCCTGACATAGTTACAATCAATGGCTCACAGTATCCTCACATAGTTGTTATTCATCACCATGATAATTCTTTTTAGCATTTGCATCTCTTCAGCAAAAGAAAGAAAAAACTCATACATGCCATACCCCTTACTACTCCCTTTCACTGACCACCAGCATTTCAATCTACTCAATTTATTTTAACTTTGTTCCCCCTATTATTTGTTTTTTATCCATATTTTTTTAATTATCTATCCGTACCATACATAAAAGGAGCATCAGACACAAGGTTTTCACAATCACACAGTCACATTGCAAAAGCTATATTATTGTACAATTATCTTTAAGAAACATGGCTACTGGGACACAGCTCTATAGTTTTAGGTACTTCCCTCTAGCCACTCTAATACACCATAAACTAAAAATGGGGTATCTGTATAATGCCTAAGAATAACCTCCAGGATAATCTCTTGACTCTGTTTGAAATCTCTTAGCCACTAAGAGATTTTTTTGGTCTCATTTCTCTCTTCCCCCTTTCAGTCGAGAAGGTTTTCTCAATCCCTTGATGCTGACTCCCAGCTCATTCTAGAATTTCTGTCCCATGTTGCCAGGGAGGGTTTACACCCCTGGGAGTCATGTCCCATGTAGAGAGTGGGAGGGCAGTGGTTCACTTGCCGAGTTGGCTGAGAGAGAGAGAGAGGCCACATCTGAGCAATAAAAGAGGTTCTCTGGGGGTGACTCTTAGGTCTAATTTTAAGGAGGCTTAGCCTGTCCTTTGTGGGGTTACATTTCATAGGAACAAACCCCAAGATTGAGGGCTCGGCCTATTGATTTGGTTGTCCCCACTGCTTGGAGAATATCAGGAATTCTTCAAATGGGGAAGTTGAGCTTTTCCCCTTTCTCCCCATTCCCTCAAGGGGACTTTGGAAATACTCTTTATTCACTTTTCATATCATTCTGGAATTTATCGGGGCATCACAGTAACCTGGACAAACCTGAAAATCTCCTGCCCTATTCAAGGTTCCATGTACTTGCGGTGTTCAATTAAACTGTCTATACAAGTTAAATTAGAAAATGCCTAGTCAAAATATAAATTTTGTACCAAATAAACATTTCTTGCTTTGGTCTCACACAGAAGTTGAAATTTTAAAATATGAATAACCATCTGTTTTCAACACCCTGCAATATTGACATTCCTTTGTTCTTCCTCTTGCAAAAACATTTTTTAATTTGCACATTTAGTCACTAATATTGTACACTGTAGACATTCCTACATTATACCCTCTCAGTCTTTATCATCTATCTCTCCTTCTGGTTTCATATATGCCCCCAGCCCCTCCTCCTTCTATCATTCTCACATTCAGTGTACTTACGTTATTGTGCTACAATCAGGTAGTATTGTGCTATCCATTTCTGAATTTTTACAATCAGTTCTGTTGCACAATCTGTATCCCTTCAGTTCCAATTATCCAATCTCTACCCTATTTCTATCTCCTGATAACCAGTGTACTTAACTGAAATTCTCCAAGTTCACTCATTAATGTTAGTTCATATCAGTGAGACCATACAGTATTTGTCCTTTTGTTTCTGGCTAATCTGAGAGGCATTTCTTACAGCTCAATTCCAAAGGATCAAGCACCAATCACATAGTGGTGGCCAACTTGATAACTCATCCTTATATTGACTTTCCCAGCTTCTCTGTTTCACTTTCAATGCACCTCATTCATGCTCCCTGGGCTCACTTCCCAAATAAACTACCTGCACCAAAGTCTTCATCTCAATCTTTGTTTTTAGGGGAACTGAGGCTAACATAGATAATTGATCCAATTTATGGGGAGAATTAGGTATTGAGTAGCAGTTCTTGGGTAGTTCATCTACCTCAGGGTTTCTTCCCTTCAGCAGTATGGACATTTTGGGGCTGTCCTGAGCATTATAGGATGTTTAGCAGCATCCATGGCTTCTACCCATTAAGTGACAGTAGCACCTCCCACCCCAAGTGTGACAACCAAAAAATGTCTCCAGATATTGCCAAATGTCCCTAGGGGGGCAAAATTGCCTCCAGTTAAGAATTACTGCCCTACCTTTTAAGAGATGAACTTGCTAATCAGGTAAATCAAGAATTTGTTGGCAACTGGATTAAAGCCAGTTGAGTCCTCTGGTTGTTGTTCAAGCAACTGAGGTCCCTCATCCCTCTGGGTTTTTAACGAGGCCAGAAATACATCATCCATTTCTTCTCTCTGGCCTCCACTCCATTCCCATGAGTTTAGTATGTCTCTTACTCCCTCTGTTTTTCACCCATCTGTGCTACACTGGGTCTCTGGCCTCATGTTTGCAGTTCTCCCTATAGCTGTTCATTATCTTCATCAATTTAGCACATACCCTGTCATTCTCCCTCCTTCCCAGGCCTATTTTTAGGATGCAAGGAGAGAAGACAAGGCCCAGTTGCCATCTTGAACCCTCCTGCCCCTGTGCCACCAATTTTTTTTTTAATTAATTTTGAAATTTTTCTTAAAATACCAAAAAACACCAAATAAATGCAAACATTCACAGTTTTTGATCATTCTGTTCTACATATATAATCAGTAATTCACAATATCATCACATAGTTGCATATTCATCATCATGATCATTTCTTGGAACATTTGCATCTGTTCAGAAAAAGGAATAAAAAGAAAACAGAAAAAAATTCATAACATACCATACCCCACACCCCTCCCCCTCACTGATCACCAGCATTTCACTCAAAATTTATTTTAACATTTATTCCCCCTATTATTCATCTTTATTCCATATGTTTTACTCGTCTGTTGATAAGGTAGATAAAAGGAGCATCAGACACAAGGTTTTCACAATCACATGGTCACATTGTGAAAGCTATATCATTATACAATCATCTTCAAGAAACATGGCTACTGGAACGCAGCTCCACATTTTCAGGCAGTTCCCTCTAGCCTCTCCACAACATCTTGACTAACAAGGTGGTATCTATTTAATGCATGAGAATAACCTCCAGGATAACCTCTCAACTCTGGAATCTCTCAGCCATTGACACTTTATTTTGTCTCATTTCACTCTTCCCCCTTTTCGTCGAGAAGGTTTTCTCAATCCCCTGATGCTGAGTCTCAGCTCATTCTAAGGTTTTTCTCAATCCCTTGATGCTGAGTCTCAGCTCATTCCAGGATTTCTGTCCTGCATTGCCAGGAAGGTCCACACCCCTGGGAGTCATGTCCCACGTAGACTGAGGGAGAGTGGTGAGTTTGCTTGTTGTGTTGGCTGGAGAGAGAGGCCACATCTGAGCAACAAAAGAGGTTCTCTTGGGGGTGACTCTTAGGCCTAATGTTAAGTAGGCTTGACCTATCCTTTGAGGGTTAAGTTTCATATGAACAAACCCCAAGATGGGGGGCTCAGCCTATAGCTTTGATTGTCCACACTGCTTGTGAGAATATCAAGAATTCAACTTGGGGAAGTTGAATTTTCCCCCTTTCACACCATTTCCTGATGGGGACTTTGCAAATACTTTTTAAATACTTTTTTATTCACTGTTCAAATCACTCTGGGATTTATCGGGGCATCACCCTGGATAAACCAACAAAATCTCATGTCCTACTCAAGGTTCCATGTATTTATGGTGTTCAGTTAAGCTGTCTACATAGCTATATTAGGAAATGCACTAGTCACAATATAAATTTTGTACCAAATATTTTTTGCTTTAGTCTCACACATAAGGTAAAATTTTTAAACATTAATTACTATCTATTTTCAGCACCCTGCAGTAATGGCATTCCTTTGTTCTTCCTCATGCAAAAACATTTTTTAAATTTGTACATTTAGTCACTATCATTGTATGCTCTAGGCATTCCTAGATTATACCATCTCAGTCTTTATCATCTATCTTTCTTTTTGATTTCATTTGTCACCAAGTTTTTGTGGTACTTTTTGAGGTATGTTTTGCCTGCGTTGTAATCCAAAGTCATTACTGGGTCTTTGAAATAGTAAACATTTACAAATAGTTAAGTGATTTCCTTGTAGTAAATTAGTTGTTTTCCAATGGACTACATTACCCAAACTTTACTTGTTGAAAGTTCAGTCGACCGAATGGTTTCTTTGTAGTCATTTCCTGTTTTGCGCTTGTCTCCTTTAACAATATTTGTCATCTTTTGAATAAGTTATAAGTTAATGTTTCTTATAAAGCAAATGAAGGTTAAAAAAATAAAGCAAAATCATCCCATTTTGAGTTAAGGATTATTTCCTCTCATTTTATTCTAATCTTTTAATTGCATCTCATGATTCATTTGGACTTTTTATCCCTTTGGTTGCTCCCAGTCCCCAATTTGAGAGAGTTTGTGAAACTTCATTTATACAGGTAACTGACTACTTGTAGACAGCATTCTCAGCCCTTTGAGACCATCTCAGGCATGCTATTCTGTAGTGTCACCTCTGGAAATACCCGAACTATGGTGTTCCAGAAATGGTGTCAACTTTGGAATCAGACAGATCTGGGGTTGAATCCTGTGTGACATAAGGCAAGTTAACTTAAACCTTCTCTGAACCTCAGCAGTTTCAGTAGAGGTTAAAGAAAATGCGTGTTTCATGCTAAGTGTACTGTGGGTCCATAAATGATAACTTTTCCTACTATAAAAGTAGGTGTAGCCTGAAGAAACAGGCCTGTGGCTGATTCTTGACTTCTCCTTGCTTTGGGAAGTCAAGTCCTTCATTCAAACATTGACATAATGGGCAGGCCATATCTTAGATTTGGTTAAACTAAAACTTGGAGTTGGTTACTGTACTTTGTCTTAAAATACAGAGGTAGAGAATTTGTAGCAAGCAATAAACTGATTTTGGGGTAATAATATTTAAGTTGAGAAAACATTTTAGGGATTTTGAGTACTGTTTCTATCCTTCAACATGCTATTTGTACTAAAATCGGTATGTTTTTAAAAATCTCCTTTTTATCTCTGATGTAAAAATTGATTAAAACTAAGCCCAATTTTCTTTATATATTTTTCAATACTGTTAGTCTGAATATACAGCAAGTGTCCTAACTAGATATCATACATCCTTCTATACTGACTGCCTTCAGTGAACGTACGTGCACAAGAGAAATTATAAGGACATATAAATAGCCACCCTTCCCATGTTCAGATTACTAACCTGCTTGTGATTTCTTTCCAGGTTTGATTTTTGTGGTGGACAGTAATGACAGAGAGCGGGTCAATGAGGCCCGAGAAGAGCTAACTAGAATGTTAGCAGAAGATGAGCTTAGAGATGCGGTTTTATTGGTGTTTGTAAATAAACAGGTATGTTTTTGCCTTCAGAACACTGGAACTGAAAGTTGTGCCAGGTGTCTTGCTTAAAAGTACAGATATTTAAATTAGATGTCTACCTCCCTCTCTCCATTCCCTACCATAACCTCTCCCTCCTTTCTTTTTTAGGATATGTCTTATATTTATTCAACAAATATTAATTGAGCAATATTTGGGAGATTGGCGTTGTAGCAGTGAACAAGACAGACAAAAATCCCTGTGTTCATGGAGTTTATATTCTAATAGGAGGAGAGGTAGTCAATAAATGATATGAAATGTTACCATTATAGAGGAAGGTAAAGCAGAGTAAAGGGGTGAGGAGAGTGTGGGGAAGGGCTAGTCAGGAGTTACTGTTTAACAGGTACATCCAAGTAGAGACCTAAAGGCATTGAGGAATGAAGAGAGTGATCAAGGGAGCAAGGGAGAAAGTGAGATTACATTAAGTAGGCCTGTTATTAAAGAGAAAGAGGGTCTCTGCATCAATATAATGTAAAGTAGTAAAAGAAAAGTGAGAATAGGGACAAAGGTAGAACTGTCCAGCCTCAGGACTCCAAGCTGAACTAAGCATGAATATATCTCTTCCCAAAAATAAAACTTCCTTTGGTTATATAACCATGTATAAGATTATATGTATATACATTTCAGGGATCATACTATACTTTCTGTACATTTAGATCCACTTTGTTCTTTAATGCTAATTTATTCCAATTTAGTTTCAGTTACTATGTTCCAGGCATGCTTCTAGGCATTTGAGCTACATCAAAGAACAAGGTAGACAAAGATTCCTGCCCTTGTAAAGCTTGTATTCTAGTTGGAGGAGATAGATAATAAATGCTAAATGTATTAAATAAGTAGATTTTGTAAGATAGTGAAATGTGGTAAGTGCCATAAAAAAAAATGTTGAGCATGCCAGTCAGGAGAGATTGAGCTATAAAGCCATTGCAGAATCATAGTAATGATTCTAGTTCTTACCCTGAGAGAGACAGAGAAAGAGAGAGATAGAAGTGCCAAGGTTTTTTGTTTGTTTTTAATGTTTACCACAGTAACATGATACAATACAAAATTTCCCATTTTAACCACTTTCATGTGTACAATTTGGTGATACTGGTTATGTTCACAAAATTGTGCTGCCATCACCACCATCCATTATCAAAACTTTTTGATCACCCCAAGCAGAAACTCTGTACTTGATAAGAATAATTCCCTATTCACCCCACATCTCCTGTCCCTGGTAATGTGTATCTACTTTCTGTCTCTATGAATTTGCATATTCTAGGTATTTCATATAGGTAGAATCATATTAGTCCTTTGGTGTCTGGCTTATTTCACACAACATGATGTCTTAAAGGTGCATCCATGTTGTAGCATGTATCAAGCTTCATTCCTTTTTATGGCTCTATTGTATTTATAGGTGGTAGGCTTTCGATAGAAGAGTGACTTGATCTGACTTTCCCTGACTGCTGGCTAGAGAACAAAGTTCAGTAGAGCAAGAGCAGAAGCAGAGAGGCCAATTAGGAAGTTATTTCAGTAATCCAAGGAAGAATTGATTGTGGATCAAATAAAGGTATTCATTGTGGAGAGGTGAAAAGAGGTCAGATTTTTTTTAACATATTTTGAATGTAGAGCCATTAGGACTTCTGGCAGACCAGCCGTGGGGTTTGAGAGATGTTAGAGAAATTAAGATGATCTCACAGTTTTTGGCTTGAGCAGCTAGAAGGCTAGAGTTGCCATCAACTGAGATAGGGAAGATAGGGGTTCAGGCAGTTGTGAGGGGAAGAAGCGTAGTATTTCATTGTATGGGTCTCACATTGTAAACTGACTTTTGTATATTCTCTTTCAAGGATCTTCCCAATGCTATGAATGCAGCTGAGATAACAGACAAGCTTGGCTTACATTCCCTCCGCCAGAGAAACTGGTACATTCAGGCTACTTGTGCCACCAGTGGAGATGGGCTTTATGAAGGCCTGGACTGGCTCTCCAATCAGCTCAAAAACCAGAAGTGATCAGAAGTGATCCATTCCCTGTGCATTGTGGCAAAATCCGCTGGCCTCTTCTGTGTGCATGTGTGCGTGTGAGGAGCCAAATGTGGGTGTGTGGCTGGGAGTGGGAGCAGCTTTCTCACACCGTGCCTTATACATGCTGTAAGAAAAACCAGTGTTACATTTTAAGAAAATCCAGTGTTACATTTTAAATGCTACTTTCCATTTCCATAGCTTTGATCATTTTGCAGTTGATGGAGGAGTTTGGAGGGCTTACTGGTCTGGAGCATGATACCTAGAGGGTCTTCAGGATGGAAGGAGGATGAGAGTTGGAGCGAGGATGGAGCTCACTTGCTGCAGTCCTGTCTTATGTCTCTGCGTGCCTGGAATCCTATTAGACTTTGGTGTCCTTTTTCACAAAGGAAGAGATTGTCATTCTTGTCCATTGCTGCCAGAGCTAGCAGCCCTCTTTTCAGTGCTTTAAAGCAAATTATCCTCAAAAAAGAAAAGATACCCTGCTTGCTGCAGATGTGAAAAGGTTCAGATTTGAAAGTTTCCCCTTAAGTTATATTTTAGCCCAGACTTCTGGGTTTAACATGCTTTATTTAAAGGAATCAAGTAAAGTATCAAGAGGCCATAACACTAGAAAATTACCCAAACCTTCCCTGTGCTAGTTCCTTACTTACCTCTGTCAGGTGGAGACCGCTTGGGAAAATAACGTCGAAGAGGCTGAGGCTCTTCACCAGAGCACCACAGTCGAGCAGAGGGCCCTGTTAAGGAAATGAGGTGATGGGTCATGTGTGTGTCCTTGCGTCACCATCTCAGGTTTCAGGCTTCTGAGACTGCTGCTCCCACTTCTCTGTGCTGAATGTTCTACACTCAAAGCAAGAGGCTCACTCCTGGAATGAGACTGTCACCGTGTACAGTTTTCTTGTCCAGCTTAAGGTTTTGGTTAGTTTCTGTTCCCAGAGCCACACACCTGTGTGTTCTGTGAGTTTGTGAGAGAATCGAGAGATTAATTTGAGGACAAAACTCCTGGCAACCCCTGGTATTGCCCCCGAGTTGGTGCTAAATTTATTAAAAATGCCTCTCTAGTGTAGACCACTCTGTGGCACTGACTTCCTCTTCTGTATGGCAATAATATCTTATGAACTATTTGGAAATGTGCTTTATGTCGTCCTCAAAATAGTAATAAAAATGGCCTGGGCTTGAGCTAGTTCATTTAGTAGTCTAGAGCTCTTTTACCCAGACAACTGTTGGCCAAATTTGTACCCTAAGCACTTCCACTATTTAACCTTTTTAAATTCCTTTTTTCAAAAACCTTTATTCAAACTACAGAGGAGAAGAATATGAAGGTGAATTTTAACAAAAGTAGACCTTTGTTGATAACAATAAAGTTGATATTTCTAGGAGAAAATTTCATACCATGATAGTTGTGGAGTGTAGTGCTTTCTTTAAAACACTGACTTGAAAAACTGTTCATTGCAATAGTACTGGCAACTAAGTCCAGGTTTGATTTTTAACCATGGAATAATTCCTGAGAAGCATGTAGATTGTACGCCTCAAATTGGCAGCGACTGTGTCTTACACTTTTGTATTATGCTTAGTACAATGTACTGAGTACTGTGCTAGGCCTCATTAAATACTTGTTGATTGGTTGGACAATAAAGAACTTGCTTTGGAAGGAGGAGAGGCAGCCATGGGCTTCTGAATGTCTCAAACTACTTTTAAATCCATCTTAGAAGATTTTCTGTTGAAAGCTTCCAGGTGCTGGTACAAAAGACAACCATATAAGTCTTTCTCAGTCCCTGTGCCTTTAGCGCTACCCCTCACTGGTACTTTTAATGGCATTTTCATGTACAGTCTTTCGCTTGTTAGTACTTCGGCTCTGCTCAGTTATAATAAGTGGGAGCAGTTCAGTATAGTGGTTTGGGGAAAAGACTTGGTCTTTGAAAGCCATGTTCACCTCCTAGCTGTTCCCTATCTCACTGCTGATCTCAGGCCAGTTACTATTAGCCTCCATATCTCCAAGTCTCAGTTTGCTTAACTTAAATAGAGATAATTATTCCTACCTCACAGGGTTGTGAGAATTAAATGTCTTATTCCTTTGAATGCCCTGCTTTGAAATTTCCTTGGGAATATTCTGGTATACAGGTAAGAGCAGCAATGCTGGCTACAAACTGATTAGCATTATTTATTACAGAAGGGGGAAAGGGTGAGGGTGTATATTTAATCTCCCTCCTTCTCTGTTCCTCTCATCCCACTGAACGCTGTATCCATTTCCAACTGTGGTATCTGCTAATATGTCAGTTTGCATTAGATTAGCTGGAATGCTTGTTCAAAAAACACACTGCTGGGTCCCACCCTCATTTATTTTCTTTTTATAATTACATGGTTTTTATTATATTCACAAATACGCTCAACCTTCACCACTACCTAATTTTGGAAGATTTTCATCACTCCCCAAAGAAACCCAGTATCCATTAGCAGTTACTCCTCATGTACCCACCCCACCAGCAGCCCCTGGCAACCACTAATCTTTCTGTTTATGGATTTACCTATCTGAACATTTTGTGTAAATGGAATTATACAATATGTGGCTACTTCCACTTAGGATAGTGAATTCATTAGGGTAATGAAGTCGAATTGTGTTGTGTATCTATACTTTATCCCCTTTAATGGCCAAATAATTTTCTATTGTATGGATATACCACTTTTTGTTTATCCTTTCATCAGTTTATGGGCATTGGGTTATTTCTATGTTTTGGCTATTACAAATATTGCTACAGTGAACGTTTGTGTATCAATTTTGTGGCTATATACCCTTAGAATTGCTGGGGCTTGTGGTAACTCATTTTGAAGAACTACCAAAATGGTTTCCCAAAATGACCACCATTCTAATTCCTGCCAGAAATTTATGAGGTTCCAATTTCTTCACATCCTCCCCAACATTTTGTCATCTTTTTTGTTTTAACCATCCTGATGTGTGTGAAGTAGTATCTTGCTGTGGTTTTGATCTTCCTGTCAAACTTTGGTTAAGTAGGTTGAATGAAGCCAAACGTGCAGGTAGTTTTGTCACAGGTAGCCCACAGACCTCTTTGAGAAACTGCCATAGAAAGTGGTAGAAAGATACTGCCCTACCTGCCCCTGCCTCAACTATGGCTTCTCCCATGGCCGTCCCTCAACATTCTTGCCCAGCTTTCCTGGATTCTGGTGGGATGGTGGGAATGGGTGATGATAAGCTTGTGACTTGAGCCAGAGTGGACAGTTAAGGGTCTGGGTGGTCTGGTGCACTCAGGGGGTGCTGAGGTGTTGGCCTGACCACAGCATCAGTCCTGAATCTGAATGAGTAGTAGATAAGGCAGAGCCACTAGAAACAGATGGCCCCATAGTTAGGAAAACTTGCCCAACTGAGATCCTTAAGGGAGGAAGTGATACTAATAATTGTGCAGGGACAACAGGTTGTAAAGTAGGATGTATAGTCACCTTATCAGAGTGGAAAGAGCTCTGAATCCGGAATCAAAGACAGGCTAAAATCAGAGCTCCACCCATTCACTAGTTCAGTTAAATTGAACTATGTAATCTCTGATCCTTGGTTTCTGTGATGGTTTGAAGTTGTATATACCCCAGAGAAGTGTGTTCTTAAAGTTAATCCATTTCTGTGGGTAAAGTCAATCCATTTCTGTGGGTATGGAGCCAATGTAAGTAGGATTTTTTGGTGATTAGGGTCTTAAGATATGACCCACCTCATTCAGGGTGCATCTTGATCCTTAATCCTTTTACTGGAGTCCTTTATAAGAGAATGGAATTCAGACAAAGGGGGAGAAAGCCAGAGTAGCAAGAAGCTGAAAGCAACAAAACCCAGAAGAGAAGGAAGGGACCAGCCGACACCACCATGTGCTCCCCATGCATGTGACAGAGAAGTCCAGGACACCAGCAACCGGTCTTCAGGGAGAAGTGGTCACCTGATGATAACCTGGATTTGGACATTTTTCTCAGTCTCTAAACTGATGCCTACTGTAAAGCTAATTAATTCCTACTGTCAAGCCAACCCATTTTATGGTATCTGCTTTTGGCAGCCTAGCAAAGTAGAACAGTTTCTGCATCTGGGAAAATGGCTTGCCTGGGGTGGAGCTCTTTGGAATACCAAGAATATGGGAATATTGGATTTTCCAAGACTAGAATGAGTCAGTTCTATATATTGTGAGTGAGAAGCGGAAATTCAGTGGAACCCAGAAGACAGCTTAGAGGTCAGAAGAGACTGCCATGTGACTTGCCATATAACACACTAAGGACTAAGGATCACTAGCAACCAGCCCTAGAACCACAATGTTTAGGGAGAAAACATCGCCTTGATAATGCCTTGATTTGGACTTTTTACCAGCCTTAAAACCATGAGCTAATAAATTCCCATTGTTTAACCTATTTCATGGTATTTGCTTGAGCAGTCAGGAAACTAAAACAGTAGGAATGGCTCATTGAAGCCAAAAGGTATGTGTTCAAAAGATAGCGGTATAGAAAGAAAAGATACCCAATGAACACAATAGAATTGTTGTTGAAGCTGAGTAGAATGTTAGGAGTAAAAGAAATAAAAATGAATTCATGAGTTAAAAAAGAAAAGACAGTGTGTGCATGGACTAGGATAATGTGTCATGAACTGAGGAGAATGATTGTCTTAGCCCCTTGAACCCAAGGAACAAAGCAGTGGAGTCAGTTGAGAGGTGATGTTGGTTGACTCCTAACATCTTCAGGAATTTGGAGATCCAGGATTGAGTCATGATCCCCAACCCCCAAAGACATGTTCAAATCTTAATCCACATTCCTGTGGGTGGGAGCCCATTTGTAAATAGGACCTTTTGAAGATATTAAGATGTGGCCAGATTGAATCAGGGTGAGTCTAAATCCATAGGACTGTAGACCTTACAAAGAAGAAATTCAGAAGCAGCCCCAGGAAGAAGTCAGAAGCAGAGAGGAGAGGTTGCCATGTGATGGAAGACTCCCAACTCCAGAATGCTGCTAACACCAGAAGAAAATCTGGCCTTGCCAAAATCTTGATTTCGAGGCCGGGAGTCCTTCCAAATAGAGAGACAATGAATGCTTGCTGTTAAGCCACTCCATTGTGTGGTATTTTTCATAGCAGCTCTGACTAAGACATCCAGGCTTGGAAAATGGACAGTGGCCACAGTGAGGCACATTACGATATCAGACTGTGCCAGGCTGGAGCCTTGTGGAATCGTTGCAAAAGGACACGTAGGGCATACCCTTCCTAACTTGTCAATCAAAGTTGCCAACACTTCACCTTCAACTGACTCACATAAAGGGACAGGCTATTTTGAACTATTCTTTTCAACAAATTTATATTGTTTTTAAGTGTACCCCAAAATGACAGCTTCAAAATACCTTCGACATTGCAATGTCCAGAAGCCTAACTCCTCTAAGAGGTTAAAATGGGAAAGGCAAAGTGATTAGTTTTCCAGTTTTATCTCAAAAGGCTGCTGGCAGGCCAAGGCCACTTCCCACTTGGTAGCTTGGAGAAACTGCCTGCAGGTATCACACAGCACAGCCCGCAGCATTCTTCCTCCTCCTGCCACGACCAAGTGTGCAAAATGCTATCCTAGCTATTATTAAACACACACACACTCAAAATGACAAGTGCTGGTGAGGATGTGAAGAAATCAGAACTCTTGTGTGTTGATTGTGGGAATGTAAAATGGTACAGCTACTGTGAAAGACAGTTTGGTGGTTCCTAGGAGAGTCGAACATAGATTTACCATATGACTTGGCAGTCCCACTCCTAGAAACTGGAAAACAGATGCTCAAACAAAGATTTGTACACCAAAGTTCATAGCAGCATTATTTACAATAAACAAAAGGCAGAATCCACCAACAGGTGAATGGAAAAACAAGATGTGGTATATATACATAATGGGGTTTTACTCAACATTGGCAAGGGAAGAAGTTCTGATACATGCTGCGTCCATAGATGAGCCTTGAGGACATCATGATGAGTGAAATAAGCCAGACACAAAAGGACAGGTATTGTATGATCTCAATGATATGAAATACCTAGAATAAGCAAATTCATGAAGACAGAGAGTAGATTACAGTTAACCAGGGACTGGGGGATGGGATCTACCTAAGAGATAGGGAGTTATTGCCTAATGGGTACAGAGTTCCTGTCTGGGACAAAAAAGTTTGGTAATGAATGGTGGTGATGATGGCACAGCACTGTGAATATAATTAGCACCACTTAATTGTGGGCAGTTTTGATTTGTATACAATAAAAAGTATTCTTAAAAAATGGTATCCTTAGAGAGCAGAAAGTAGATTACTTGGGGGAGAGTGGGTGTAGGGGGATTAATTGCTTAACGGGTACAGAGTTTTTGTTTTGGGTAAAGAAGATTTTGGTAATGGATGGTATGATGGCACAATATTGTGAATGTAATTGATGCCCCTGAATTGAACACTAATGGTGAATTATATGGTCTATATGTGTGTATATATAATGTTACCAAGATAAAAATAAATAAAATTTTATTTAAAAATGATTTCCTGGGCTTCAGAAAATGCCTAGTGAACATGTCCATGCTCCTACAGAGCGGTCATGACCCCTGTGTAAACCCTTCTAGTGACAATTAACTCTAAAGTCCCGCTTCTTCATTCCTCCTGCAAAAGAAAATAGTATAATGGAGCTGAGAATGTTTGTGTGTGGGGGTTGCTTAGCCCAGGGGTGTGTGTTTTTCTAGGTTTTGAGCTAGGGTTCAGGTGATGACACCTTAAAGTGACCTGGGTGCTTTGTCCATGGCTATTGGTAGAAGTCAAATGACAGACAAGTCTGATGATTGCTGTGAGATGCTTTGAGGGGGGTGGATTTTCCATATTTTTTTCTTTTCTTTGTCCTTTTTTTTTTTTTCGGTAACAGCTTTATTGACATAACTCTCATACCTTGTAATTCATTCACTTGTTTAAGGTGTACAATTTAATGTTTTTTAGTATATTCAGAGTTGTGCAACTATTACCACAATCAATTTTAGAACATTTTCATCATCCCCCAAAGAAACCCTTACCTTTAGCAGTCACTCCCCGCTTTCCCCCATACTCCCCATCCCTAGGTAACCACTGATCTTTTTTCTGTTCCTATGGATTTGGTGGGGACACTTTTTAAACTTTGCTTTTCCATTACCCTGTGCTTCCTAAGGGTAGCACACTGAGAACTTTATCTCCTATTTTGTTTTTCATCCTTCCCATCCTCTACTTTTATTCCAGTACATTGCATGGGAAGGCCTATATCGAAGGAAGCTGGGGCCTCCTGTAAGCATCGGATGGATGGATGAGCGAGGTGACTGATCTTCAAGGTGTTCAACCATGATTAAGACCAGATACCGAGCTGGCCTTTAAGTAACTTGCTGCTGCTGTCACCACGAGGTGGTGCTGCTGCTCCATCCCAACTGACCCACAACCAGCCCAGCCGTGGGGTTCCCAAATGCAGGAGAATCCACCTCTGTGCCTGTGGTAGGGACTGGACGGGGAGTAACACGGAATATAGCCAGGGATATACCTAGAAGGAAAGGCAAAATAAGCACCAGAGCAGGGGACATCTGATAAAGATAATAATAGAGGCAGCAGTTGCAGGCATGATCTTGTCTACCATTTATCAGTATATACTAGATCCGTGCTAGTCACTTTACTTACATCTTTTAGTTTGCTAAAGCTGCTGAAATGCAATATACCAGAAATGGAATGACTTTTGACAAGGGAATTTATTTAGTTGAAAGGTTATAGTTCTAAAGCCATTAAAATGTTCAAATTAAGGCTTCCAGAGAAAGATACCTTGATTCAAGAAAGGTCAGTGGGTCCAGGACACCTCTGTCAGCTGGGAAGGCACATGGTGATCTGCTAGCTTTCTCTCCTGACTTCACATTTTATAAGGCTTCCCCCGGGGGTGTTTTCCTCCCTTATCTCCAAAGGTTTCTGGTTGGGTGGGCTCTGTCAGCACATTAACTTTTTCCAAAATGGTTCTCTCTTAAAGGACTTCAGTAAGCAACCCACCTTGAATGGGTGGAGATACAGCTCCATGGAAACCAATTAATCAAAAGTTACCACCCACTACTGGGTAAGTCACATCTGCATGGAAACAATAAAAAAGATCCCACCCAGCAATATTGAATGAGGATTAAAGAACATTGCTTTTCTGGGGTATACAACAGTTTCAAACTGGCACAATACATCAAACCTAATCTTCGCACCAAGCAGTGTGGTGTATTATACCTGCTTTGTAAAAGGGGAAACTAAGGTTCAAGAAGATAAGGTGGCTTGCAGAGGCAAATGTAGATTTGGGGCATCAGACCCCAATTTCTCAGCACATACTACTGCCTCCAGCTCTCAGCTGGTGCTCTGAGCCTCCCTGGCTCAGAGCACCAGCTGAGAGGGGAGTAAGTAAAACCTCCCAGTTGAGACATGTGGGGAGGGCCCAAAGCCCAGGAACTGGGGCAGCCCTGGGGCAGGACTGAGTTAGCTGGCACCAGGAAGTAATTAGCAGAGGACAGAGAGGAAGGAGCCGGAGCACAGAAATGCTCCCTTAGGCCAGCAGAGACCACAGCAGAGTAAGACCTGGCTCTACTCTTGGGGTTTATAATATTCTCTGGGAAGCAAAAACTATAATCCCAAATGTTCTGGAAGTGGATCATGCTGATGGTTGCACAATTATAAATTTACTAAAAATCAAGTCATGAACTTACAATGGTTGAATTGTATGGTACATAAACTATATCTCAGGAAAACTTTATAAAAATTTACAATCATGAAGCCAGTGGCAACCAGAGTACTGAGTAAGTGAGTTTCCGCTGCACTGTGTGTGTTTGGAGAAGGAAGAGGGAGAGATCTCAGAGCATTTAGTCTGTCCCATGCTTGTGCAGCACGTGCTTAAATACTCTGTTTCAATGTGCTTAATACGTCATCAAACAGCCCCTTCCAGTTTGGGGGAAAGCTAAAATTTACCACCTGGCCTTACCTGCTGTGCAGAATAAACCCCTTCACTTTGTCATGTAACATTTCTTCAAGCGTTTGAGAACAGTCATTACATTCTCTGAAAGTCATTTTTGTCCTAGACAGAAATCCCGTGTCTTTCATATGGTATTTCCAGATTCTTCCCCCTTTCCCTGTAGGTCTTCGTTTTGATCAACGCAAGAGGTATAAAGAGATCATTTACATTAACACAACACAGCCCCAGTATATAGTAAGCCCCCGATAAATGCGAGCTGTGATTTTTACTACTGGAGCAGTGCACAGCGGGACGCTTCCCTTTTTCCTCCTGAGCACTCCAAGGCTGCGACTGTGATTTGGCAGTCACCTCCTGCTGAAGGACCACCACGAACTTGTGATAATTTCAAACCTGCAGCTCTCTTTTATATGAAACGTGGCTGAGCCAGGCCTCCCGCTTCTACATTTGCGCAGCTGCTTTTAGGAACCTAATAAATGACTTACATTTGTCTCTTTCTGTTTTACCTAGGCATTGGCCCATCATCCCAGCCTGTTGACTTTCTTTTGAATCTTGGTTTTTATCTTTGAATGAATCAGTTTTCCCTCCAAGTTTTGTCTTCTGCAGATTTGATACCATGAGTCATATCATATGAATCAATGATTAAAATATTGAAGGTGACTGGGGCATGCCGTCAGAAACTGCCCTCTGGCCCGATTCATGTGTTTAACAAATACTTGTTGGGCACCTGTTATGTGCCAGAAAACGTTTAGTTCCTTAGATATGGATATTCAGCCAGCAATTTGACTAGTCATGTTTTAAATCTAGTCCAATTTCTTTCTTCATCTTGCCCACCAGGAATCCTGAAGGATTCTGCCAGGTGCTTTGCTCTATATAAGTACACAATATGCATAGCAGTGCCTTGATGGACCAATCCATCAACAGAGGAAATGAAGTTCATTGGACTAATTATTATTCTTATTGAGCCACATTGGCCACTAGTTTTAATAGCCACCTTTTATAATGGCCCCAAACGTACCTGATTACAGAGCAACATCAGACATACTAGTCTGCAATTTCTAGAATCCACTTTCTCTCTTTTAAATATCTGGGCAACATTTGCCCATCTTCAATTTCCCGCCACCCTCTCGGCTTCCTGATTTTTCAATATTTACCAGTAGGGGTTCTGTAATCAGTGGAAGTTCTCCAATATATTTCACTGGAATCTAGAGCGATGAGCTCACGTAAAACAGAAGAGCTATACTTGAATGTTGCATCATCTCTTTGGGGTCCCCATTATGCCATAATCATGTTTGCTATCCTTTCTGGGTTAAAGACTATTCTCCTTAATAAAGGAGATGGAAGAAATTTAGGAGAAAGACTTAAATATTGTTTCAGTCTTTTATTAACATCACATCATCTGTCTTGAACAGTGGATCGCTTTCCTGTTATTCTTGCTTTGAAAAAATATGTAGCTTTTAACAGTTTCTTTTACTACTTTGCATTTTATTATAGACTCCCACTGTTCTGGGATTCAATAATAATATTAATACCACCTAAAAGTTATTAGATACTTACTGTGTTCTAGGCATGGTGCTAAGAATGCTACGTCTTTTCATCTCATTGGCAAACATTTCTGAAACTTTTCACTCATAATCTGTCCTTCAGTTTTTCTCATTCATGTCCTCTTAAAATCCAAGCTTAGCTATGAGCTCTCTGTGCAGCCACTTGCATTTGTCTAAAAGCCACTCCTCTCTTCTTTATCGTAGGTGGAGGGTTTGGGGTCAGGACAAATTGGGTAGGGATCACTCCTGCCTTCCAAGACCTGCAAGAGAGGCCAGTTCTCTGGGGCTAGGTGGGAGGACTTGACTCAAGGTAACTGATGGCTGTGTAGGAGAGACAGCGGCCCACACTTTACCATGGAAAGATGCAAAGCAAGGATGGAGAGGCTGAACCTTGGGCCCTAGGGTGCGGTGGGAAGAGGTCTCAAGGTTAAAATCTGGGTACAGTTCAGGAAATAGAGGGAAGGAAGTTATTCAGGATGGAGGCTGTGAAGAGTGCAAACCCATCCGTTCTTATTTCACTAATGAGGGTCCAGAGGAGCTGCTCTCTCTTTTCCTTCTGCTACGTACTGAGGACTGAAGCTAGATGCTCTGCTTTTAGCAGGATGAGATTTTCTGATGACTTCTAGAAAGCCAAATTTTCTCATTACTCCTGGGGCTTGCCTCTGTTCCATTCTGTGACTTTGCATTACAAAACAATTGACGTGGTCTCCCCACTGTTTTTCAAAGTTCCCTTCTAGCAGCTAGCACGGGGTAGGGGCTCAACAAATATTTGTAGAGTTAATGAATGAAATCAAAGTACTGTCCCTTTAGGATCTTCTGGCTGGGTGATTTAGAGAAGGGTCCCAGAACAAGATAATTTGTATTTCTTTTACCTTTTAACCAACCCTAGAAATTCTCCACAATGTATCGTCCGTTCTCAGAATGGTGGATTTCTAGACAAGTGCTTCCCACACAAAGGCTGATTAATATATATTACTTGTTCACCTGTCTGAAGACCCCAGAAGAGACTATAACCCCAAGGGAACAGGTATGTTCCTTTTAGGGCTCCTCAACCTAAAGCGAATCTCACAGGGTTGAGCCTGCGGTAGGTAGTTAATTAATATTTGTTTACTAATTAGGGAGCATAAATATGCAAAGGTAGTAAATTAGAAAGAAAGAGAGTTGCATTATAGTTAGTCAAGTAACCAAGCTATCCAGAATCTATCACTGGGTGCTCTGTGTAGGGAAAGGGAGTGCTGACTAGCTCGGCAGTTCTGCCTTCTAATTAGGCTTCAATCAGGACAATATTGCAATTAGCTCGGGATATTATAGCAGTTATCGTCTATTCTTGGAACAAACTCCTGGGAGATTTAAGTTAGGTGGCAAAAGAAGCTTGGCCCAGGAATAAATTCACTGTGAACCACTTCTGAGTGAATCCTTCACATGGGGA
The DNA here is from genome assembly GCA_004026745.1 of Myrmecophaga tridactyla. Classification (NCBI taxonomy): domain Eukaryota; kingdom Metazoa; phylum Chordata; class Mammalia; order Pilosa; family Myrmecophagidae; genus Myrmecophaga; species Myrmecophaga tridactyla. Next base: position 21,477 of record PVIY010020917.1, read on the forward strand.
TAATTGGATGTCGACCATCCATGTAAACCTGATTGGGTTGCTTCATTTTGATTTAACTACATGTAAACTCAAGCACAGGAATCTGGATGGCCAATTAACAGAACTCAGCTCAGAAAATTACAAACTTCAAAGTTTTTAAACATTGGTGAATTCAGACAACTGAATTCTCCTTCTCATTTGAGTAGACAGTCTTGGTTTCCAAGTTCTGGCTGACACGGGCTTGCAGCTGAGACAGGCACTGAAGGGAGTAAAAAAATAATGTCCTCAATTATCTTGCCCGTTATTGAGACATTAAAATTATTCCCTCCCCCCATTCCCTGACAATCCCCTTTGAGCACTTCAGTTGTTCTATGTGTCTAATCTGCTGGCAGACCCAGGAGGGTAGGCTGTCTGGGAATAGTTCCTCCGTCCCTGGCTTGGGTGGTGTGAAGTTAGGAGTTCAGTAATTCACTGAAGGACTTAAAACTCACATAAAGCTGTTTATACTCTCATAACTTTTGGGTTATTGCAGTAAGGGTACTGCTCAAAATCAGCGAAGGGAAGAGATGCATGGGGCAGAGTCAAGGAAATTTCCGAGCGCAGAGCTTCCAGTTGTCCGCTCCCAGTGGAGCTCTGGGCAGGGCTAACTCTCCCAGCATCAGTATGTGATAATACGTATGGAGTCTCGCCAACCAGGGAAACTCACCCGAGCTTTGGTGTCCACAGTCCTTCCTGGGGCTCGATCACATAAACATGGTTGCCAAGTCTCCAGCCCTTCCAGAGGTTGAGCTGATACTTTTACTCTCCAGCCCCTCCAGAGTGAGAGTGGATTCTTTGTGGCCCAAGACCCCCCATCATAAATCACATTATTAGATGATCCAGTGTGGCCCAAGATAAACAAAGACATTCTTCCTAGATTTACCTCCCAGGAGACGAGGGCAAAGACCAGCCTGGCCTTCGGGTGAGGCTAATTCTTTACTACACATGTGGATAGGACTTGGTGGGGGGCAGAGCGTCCTCTCTGAGGGCCAGTGTGCAAGTCAAGCCACAAATCCTGGAAAATCCAGTGGGTTTTCACTTCATCCTCCACCTCCAACACGTCTCTTTATTCTGCATCTAGGGAGATAGTGAGATTCAGAGCACAGAGTTTGGTGTCAAAGAGCCTGAGATGGAATCCTACCTGGCACCACCCCCAGTTAGGTGGGTGACCCCAGCTTTCTAAGGTGCAGTTTCTCTCTCTGTAAAATAGATATGATAGTATCTGCTCTATATTTCACAGGGTTGCTGGGAAGGGATGGTGTCCGTATGACTTCCCTAAGCTTTAAAGGACTGTTTTGGTGCTGGATGTGTTGCCCACAATCAGAAAACTAATACTGATGATCAAGGGCTCTTAGGACAGACCCCAGGAGACCTCACGTTGATGCGGGACTGCCCTGAAGATGGCGCTGTGGCCCGGAGAATGCTGCAGCAATAAACTGGTGTGGCTGTGACTAGACCTAAGGGGGGTGGTAATAGGGGGGTCCAGTCTGGATTTCCATTTTTTTGTCTGTCCTGGATGTGTGTCCTCGCCCCCCTCCCCAAGTGCTCCCCCGATCACATTTGGTATCTCACAGGACCTGTTGCCTGCTAAGCCAGTGGCCCTCTTTCTCTTTCCTGCCCTCTCCAGTGGGTGGAGCCCTGGGTTTCACCTTGTTTCCCTGCCCAGGCCGCTCTTGCCTATCCATGTCCCTCTGCAGGCAGGTTCAGCCCCCCCTTCCCAGACTAAGCCCCAGTCCCTGTTTGGCCCCCTGTGAACCACTGTAGCAGGCAATGTGTCCGCAGCCCCCTTAGTCCCTTTGGAGCGTCTCAGCATTCAGGACAGGTCCACAGACTGTCCTGGCTCCCACGGCCTGTGATGAAGGCCACCGGCTCCACTCTTGGAAGTGCCGTTGTTCTGATTTTGCTTCCTTTCCATGGTGAAAGTGAGGCAGTCTGAGAGAGGCTCTAAGCCAAAGCTACGAGGAGAGGGCTCTAGGACCCCTGCATGTGCTGGGAAGACGAAGGCTAAAGCACTGGGCTTTGGCTCCAACATATCCAAGTGGGAAGCCAAGCTCTACCATTCAGCATTTGTGTCACCACGGGCTTGTTAAGGAACGCCAAGCCTCTGTTTCCTGCCTGTAAGAAATAAAAGAGAGAATGATGCCTGCCTGATAGGATGCTGTAGTGAAGATTAAATGAAATCTTGAAATAATGCCTGGTACATGGTGATCTTCACATATTGGTAAATATTATTGCATGAAGAACAGAGGTAAGGGGTGGGGGGGAGAATCAGATAAGGGAGGAGATCAAGATACTATTGAGAAAAGGAAGTGGCAGGTGGGTGGGAAGGAGGATAAGTCCCGAAGAGAAGCGTTTCTTAGTGACCCTCGAAAGCCATTGTGGGAACTCACCTTTACTCTGCAGACCCTTGGGGTGGCCGTGCTGCTGGGAATCTGGGCATGGAGCAATGTACAACAAAAACAGATAGCGTCAGAGGCTTTGGGAGCCAGACTCCTCCTACTCACAGCTGGCAGTGCAGGCCAAGGCCTCCCGGAGACCACCCACCCCCCAGAAATAGCAATTTTCTGGCCAGCAAATTGCAGCGGTCAGAGAGTGTGGGAGCTGGTCTCCAAAAAGCCAGTGCAGAGACCAGAGGGCCGGGGCCTGCACCGAGCAAACCACAAGGGAGCTGGGGCTGTCTCTCTCTCTTGGTCAGTGATCCTGTCCCCCAGGGATGACCTCCTCCGGGTCCCACGAAGATTCCTGCTTGTGATGATTATGGTATTTACCCCACTGCCAGGTTAATAGTGCAGATTCGAAGCCAGATTGCCTGGGTTCACACTCAGCCCCCTCATGCATTAGCTGTGTGACCTGGGGCAAGGTACTTAGCCCCACTTTGCTCCAGTTTCCTCAACTGCAAAATGGAGCATTGTTAGGACTCATTGAATTAATGCACGTTAGGCCCTTGCACCAGTACCTGGCATTTAACGAGAGCCCCACAGGTGTTAGCTGATACTATTGTTATCTCTGTGACCAAACTACGTCTGGGGCATCTCTTGTGCATAGTGCCCTGTGCACGCCAATATCACTTCTCTTTTTCCTTTTTAAAATTTCTCTCTCTCTCCCTCCTACCCTCTCTCCCTCTCTTGTGCCTCCCTCCCTTCCTCTCCCTCTCCCTCTCTCTCCTCTTCTCATTCTTTCTCTTGCTTTCCTCTTCCCTTCTTATTTCATGGTTCTTTCAACAAACCTGAATGAAGGTCCTGCCGCATCCCAGGTTCTGGGGAGGGTGAGTGTGTCGGGGACACAGAGATGGAATATAAAATGAGCCCTGCCCAGAGCTCCTCATGGCCCCACTAGTCAGAACGGCAGTTTGTCTATGCTGCTACTGAGCTCACCCTTAACACAGTGGAGCCAGGGTCTGAAGAGTCCAGGCCCTGGAGACGGAAGGCAGAGCAGCTGGAAGACAGGGCAAGATGAGGCTGCTATAGCCATCAGCCTCTAGGGAGAGATGGTGATGCAGCAAGAGAGGCTGCAGGGGTGAAAGTGTGGCTGAGAGTGAATGGGGCTGGTGGCTGACACGTGGCCATGGAATACAGGTGCCCCTTATGCAGGAACAGCTCCTCCGCCCTGCCAATGACAGAGCTTCACATACATTGCACCACCGAATTGTGCAGATGTTGCAATTTCCCCCCAGACAGGATGAGCGACGCGTCACAGGGGCTTGAGGAGCTCTGTGATGAGGGGAGAGTTGAGATACTCTCCATCAGGTTATATCTCTCCAGAGTCTTGCAGAACTGCTCTTATATACCTCAGTGCCTTTGCACGGGCTGTTTCCTCTGCTGAGCATGTCCTCCCCTATCACAGGTCTTCACCCGGCAATGTCCATCTATCATCTTCCAAGGTTCAGTTCCCAGCCCATCTCTTCCAGGAAGCCTTCTTCAATGCTGCAGAATAGAGGGAGTCTTGGCCTCCTCCAAGCTGCTCTGATGTTTAATACATGCTTTTACTATGAAAGTTGACACATCAAATTATAATTATTTGTTTATCTGTCTGTTATCCCTGCCGTGGAAAGTGAGGTCTTGAAGCCGAAGGCCAGATCTCAGCTTTCGCTGCATCCTCGGGCTGAACAAATAGTTTTTTTTTATTCTTAATTTATGTTCATTCTGTTCTACATATATAATCAGTAATTCACCATATCATCACATAGTTGCCTATTCATCATCATGACCATTTCTTAGAACATTTGCATTAATTCAGAAAAAGAAAAAGACAACAGAAAAAAATTCGTACATACCATACCCCTTACCCTTCCCTTTCATTGATCACTAGCATTTCAGTCTAAATTTATTTTAACATTTGAACAAATAGTTTTTACTCAACAAATGTGTGCAAAGGAGTGGATTGTCGTCACTGTCACACCTCTACACATGTCAACGCTGAGCAGGATTCAATGCTGCCCAAAGCCTGACTTAGAGCGACAGACCCACTTGAGGATGGAGTTGGCATTTGGAAACCCATCGGATTAGGGAGCTAGATGAGGACGGCCTCATGCAAATGCCTTTTTCTATTGAGCATGGCAGATCTAAATTCTCCTTCCCCAGTAATTTAGGAAAGGTCAGTTTGGTATTGTTTGTAAATGTACACGATGAGTTTGAGTTCAGGACTAGTTAAGCCTCTTATTCCCACCCAGAGGAATCCCACAAAACTTGAACTGCACCAACTAGAAGGAGAAGTGAGACTCGGGTTTAAGAGAGGAAATCCCCGGAGATGCCTCATAGGTCACAGAGGGAGAAAACAAAAAGCTGTTTCATTTTGATTTTGTCATGCAAATATATAAAGTGTTGCACTTGTTTGCTTTTAAAATGGAAACCAGGAAACATAAAATGATTTAACAAATGAAAGAAATAATTAGGAAAGAAATTCTTCAGTACTGTGTGATGGCCAATTAAGGAAGAGAGGAAACAGAGAGAAAGATGAGAGGAAGGGGAAAGAGAAAGGGAAGGATAATGGAAAAGTAGGAGAGCAGTTTGCAGAGATAATGACATGAAAGAAAAGAGTCAAAGAGAGAAAGGTATATGCTGAGAAAGCCAGAATGAGTAAACACAGAAACTCACATACATATACACACACATTTTTATTTCATCAGAGTCTTGCTTTTAAAATTAATGCTTGTATTTTGTTTTACCATCATAATATATGTGTAAAATTTAAAAAGTCAGACAGTTGTTGTTTTAGTTTGCTAATGCTGCTGAAATGCAATACATCAGAGATGGATGGTTTTTATACAGGGGATTTAGTTAGTTACAAATTTACAGAGGAAGGGCAGCTGGCTTTCTTTTGGCTTTCGCTATTACATGGTGTGCTGGTTTGAACAGAAGTATGA
>PVIY010020917.1:26956-43364 GCA_004026745.1 Myrmecophaga tridactyla
GTAGAATAATCTGTATTCAATACTGTATGTTTGAAACTGTAATGAGATCATCTCCCTGGATGATGTGATTTAGTCAAGAGTGGTTGTTAAATTGGATTAAGGGATGACATGTCTCCACCCATTTGAGTGGGTCTTGATTAGTTTCTGAAGTCCTATAAAAGAGGAAACATTTTGGAGAATGAGAGATTCAGAGAGAGCAGAGAATGCTGCAGCACCATGAAGCAGAGTCCACCAGCCAGCGACCTTTGGAGATGAAGAAGGAAAATGCCTCCCGGGGAGCTTCATGAAACAGGAAGCCTGGAGACAAAGCTAGCAGATGATGCTGTGTTCACCATGTGCCTTCTCACTTGAGAGAGAGACCCTGAACTTCATCGGCCTTCTTGAACCAAGGTATCTTTCCCTGAATGCCTTTCATTGGACATTGCTATAGACTTGTTTTAATTGGGACATTTTCTTGGCCTTAGAACTGTAAAATAGCAACTCATTAAAGACCCCTTATTAAAAGCCATTCCGTCTCTGGTATATTGCATTCCGGCAGCTAGCAAACTAGAACACATGGGAAGGCACATGACGATATCTGCTGGGTTCAAATGGCTTTCCCCGGGATGATTCCTTTCTGCATCTCCAAACGTCTAGGTCTGAGCCGGCTTCATTGGAAGGCAGGCACTCCCCTTAACAGACCACAGATGTAATCAGCCACAGGTGAATTTCACATACTGATGATTTAAGTCCACAGCAACAGAACAACTGGTAACCATCGACACCTGAGCCTAATTATCAAGGTAGCACAAGGTTTAAAATGAAATTAGCAGTTTCCTCCTTGCACCACTCCTGAGTTACACTTCCTGGAAGCAATTATGTTCAACTCTTTTGGCGGTTTTTTCTTGTATTTTAATTTGCTTACTCTGCTGTATTATAACTTACTAACTTTAAACAGACAAATACAGTAGGTGATTCCTCTTACATTCTTATATCACTTCAGCCCCTGCATCTTCCTATCCCTCCATCTTCCCAAATCACATTATTGTTCAAATCAGCAATTCATTTATACATTAAATTAATCATCAGTGGACATGTTATTATGATCATTTATCATATATCGTTCACTGATGAACCTGGGAAGGTTATCTTAGTCATATTTACTTTCATTTTTTCTTTTTCCTGGAGTTAATAATTGTTTGTTTGTTTGCTTAGGTTACTATGACACTGTCATTAATCCATCCCAACTTCTCTGATCAAATTATAAACCCCTTCTGAAAACCATTTTTCTCATGGTCAAATATATCAGGTGATCCATTCCTCTCAGATTCCCTATTCTCCTGCTTCCCTCTGCAATGGTTGTTAGCTCTAAGCTTGCTGCAGTCCCACTGCCCTGGGGCTTCCTTCCTCCACTCTCCTACGATGGATATTCCATTTTCTAAATCCTGTCTTTCTCTTTCTTGACCTACTTCCTTGTTTTAGAAAAGTACCTCTTCCTAACCCTAACCTTAGGAGCTTCCTAAGAAAGGATGCATGGAAAATATTTCTTTAAGAACTTGCATGTCTAAAAAATGCCTTTAAGCTTAGTACACTTCATTGATAGTTTGCATAAGTATGAGATCCTAGGTTGGAAATAATTTCCCCTCATGTTTGAATACATTTCTCTGTTGTCTTCTGATTTCCAAAGTTAGAAGTTGCCAATGAGAAGTCTGATTCCAACCTTAGTATTGATCTTTTTTTTTAAATCTGTTTTTTTCTCCTTCTGGAAACTTTTAAGGTCTTCTTTTATATATGGTGTTTTGGAATTTCATGATGATATGTGTGCATCTTTCTTCATTTGTTGTGATGAGTGTTCAGTTATTTCTTTGATAATGTCTTCCCCTCTGTTTTCTCTATTTTTGATTTCTTTTATTAGGCCTCCTAGATGGATCTTCTGTCTTTTCTATCTTTTTATTTTCTATTTTCCATATCTTTATTTTTCTACTTTCTGAGAGGGTTCTTTGATCTTATTTCACAACCCTTCTATTGGCTAGTTTATTTCTGCCATTGTATTTTAAATATGCAAGACCTTACTTTTTTTTCTGATAGTGCTTTTTTAACAACTTAATCAAGATATAGTTTGCACACCAGAAATTCACTCTTTTAAGTGTACAATTAAACAATTTTTAGTAAATTTACAGAGTTGTGCAACCATTACCACAATGCAGTTTTTTGTTTTTTTGTTTTTTTTTTTTTTGCTTTGTTTTTTTGTTTTTTTGACACGGGCAGTCTCCAGCATGACAGGCGAGAACTCTGCTACTGAGTCACCGTTGCCCGCCCCACAATGCAGTTTTGAGTATTCCATTTGTACAGTCTTTTGTTTGTATTTCATAGTGAAATCTCCTTGCTTATCACCTAGAACATATTAATGACCATTTCTTTGATATTTTATTTCCCCCACTTTCCTTTCTTTGGTTATAAGTCAGCTGGTTTCAATTTCTGTCTTCCCTGTTGGAGGCTTTCCTCAAATTCCTGGTCATCCTTTGCAGTCCCTTAATATTTAAGAGCAAAACATTTAAAAGCCATCTAGACACTCTAGGATGCAAAAAGGCGTTATTTCCCAATTGATGAGCTTCACCATTAGGGTCATAGCCCCCCAACAATTTCTTTGGGGGAATCTCCAAATTTCAGTAGTGATGGGTCTTAGTTCTAAGGACTATTCAGTTTTTCCAGAGAAGAATTCCAGTGGGAAATTGTGGGGTGGGAGTACACGTGTAGGCTGGGATGGTATAAAGCTGGTTGCCAATATCCTTGACGTTATGTAGGGGAGTGGGCTATCAACCATTTAGTAGATAGGTTTAATTTCCTTTCGGCTGCTCCTGTGCAGCTGGGCTTAGACCCTCAATTTCTTCACAGAATAATCTTCCTGCAGGGGTAGAAAAAGGGTGGTCACCTGGCTGTGCTGAATGGGGGCAGGGACTTGGGGAGTCCAACTGCTTCACATATAGACCTTCAACCAATCCACAGTTTTCAGCTCCACAACTCATCCCTATCTCTTGCAGTACTGAGTGCCTGTAATTCCTGTGCATTGCCAAGATTCTGCAGCTTGAATTGATTCAGTTCTCATTAGCATCCCCCTGGCGTAGGCAAAAGGTATTCAGATTTCTCAGTTCTGATCATTCTTCCACCTGCTTGCCATCTTCCAAAATTTTGCTGACAACTTTTGTCTTTCGCTGCTTTTTTTTTCCTTTTTGTTCTTGTGGGCATAAACCTTTTTTTATTTCTTAGCTTTCATTTTTGTAGGGTATCAGAAGGAAAAAAATAAGAATAAATCCATATGCTCAATAACCTGAGATGTAGAACTAAAGACTTTTAAAGCTATTTCACAACTATGGACCTTAGGGGAAATAAGAGAAGTTTTCACTCTATTGTATACTAAATATCTGATGGATTCTGTTATTATCAGAGTGACCTGTCTAATTTGGGGTCACTCCTTCTTAAAAAAGATTTTGGAAACTGAAGGAAATCCTGAGAAAGGAGATTGAAGTGATGAAAGGGATGGAACACAAGTCGTCCAGGGGATGGGCTTCTTCCTTTTGTACCGCCAGCTCAGGGTTAAGCCAGGCACCAGTCCAGTGGGCATCTCACCCTGACCCCAGGAGCTCTGAGTCTATGCAGACAGCGCCAGGGCAGAGAAGAAGGAGGAAGAGGTGAACGGACACAGGAAAACCAGCTGGGAGAGCAGGGCCCACTGTGATCTGAGGAATGGGTGGTCCTCTGTGGAGGCAGGTTCTGTACGCCTAGGAGAAATCCATGCTGCTCTCTGTCTTACTGCAAAGGAAATGTTTCTGCAGAAACTGCATGGAGACCTCAGAAGCCTGTTTGGAACAGGAGGCTCAGCTGTTTCCTGTGACCTCTCTGTTGGACACATGGCTCCTCTTGTGGGGCTGGAGTCAAATGTCACCATGCAGAGTCAGCAGCTTTAGACTTGGGCACCCGGTCTGGAGCCCAGCTGTCGGCATTGTCCCCTCCGATGTCCCTAGCACTGTCTGGGCCTTCTTGAGCTGATCAAACGATGGCATCTAGGCCGATGCCAGGTCATCTGCATAGCATCTGACTGTGTTCTTTTCTCCTAGAATTTTTAACCAGCAAAAAAAATCACAAACCTGCAGTGGTTCCTAGGGTCCTCCTTATCTAGTTAGAAGCCGGAGTCCTGCCCTGTGCTTGTTAGGTGGCATGGCGTGGGGCTCTGCATCTTCCTGAGCCTCTTTATTCCTCATCTATAAAATCAAGAAAATAACCCCCATGAAGAGCTATTTTTATTTCTTTTTCTAAGTCAGCATGGGCCTGGGGGTGGTAAAGGGCCACTGGCATTTCACAGGCCATCTTTTGGCCCAGCTGCACAGGTGCTGGCTGAGGGTCCCAACCAGTTAGGTGCAATGGACATGATTAGGCAGGCCAGGGTCCTTGGCAACTCCAAATAAGCTTTATGGTTTATGATATTCTCCCACGGCTTGACTGTGTGAAGGCTTGGCAAGACTAGGCAGGAAGGAGTAAAAACAGCCAATCTCCTTGAAGTAATTGCCTGAAAATTTTACGTGGAGACATAATGTTCTGAACACAGACCTGAAAATGCATTTTAAAAGGACTTCTAATGAAATAAATGCAAAACAATTCACGGTAGACAAACCTCTGTGGCAGCGCGGCATCTGTGGGAGAGCAGAGGCTTTCTCGGTCAGAGAAGGTGGGCCGAGGAAGAGGTGAGGGGCGGGCAGTGCCCAAGAGGGTTTGAGTTGGGGGATCTGGGCTCTCAAATCCCCTCCATTTTTCACTGTAACCCCTATTTCCACCTGGGAAATCCCAGGTGCCCTGCTGACTGCCATTTACACCAGTTGCTTCCTGAGTTCCTGCGCCACCCTCTGATTTGCGTTCCATATGCCTCTTGGGGCTTCAGTGATGGACTTCAGGAGATGCCAAACCCATTGGTATTACATGCAAAATTGTATGTGTGTGAAAACAGTTCATGTGACTAAGCTTAGTTCTTTTTCTAGGAAGAGGGGCCTGAGCTTTTACCCAATTCTCCAAGGGGTCCAGGACTGGAGCAAAAACCCTCTAGAGGGCTCTAGATGATGCCGAGAGTAGGAAAAGGCGGGACACACCATGCCATTCCAGCTGGGAGAGGGTGGAAAGCAGGCCATCCCTGACTTTGGAGTTGGGGAGGTACACAAAGTGGAAGTGTGGAGCTCGAAATACATTTCCCTATGTGAATTCTGTCCTTGTGGTATTTATGCCCCCTGGCAAGTAGTCAAGAGCTTTCTATGGATCCAGTCAAAACCCCTGTTTGACTGGGTCGAGGGGTATCAGGAAGATCAGACACAGCTCCTGTCTGGCCCTGTAGGGCGGCTCCCGGTCTAGGAGACAGAGGGAACAGAGAGGTGCCCAGAGAAATTATACTGTCATGTGGTATGTGCTAAAAGGAAAGGTCTGTGCAGCACCAAGGGGGAAGGGGCCACCTCAATCTGGGATGAGGAAGTCCACTCAGAAGCAGCACGGGACTGAGGGTCAAAAAGACCAGGGTGTGAGTCCAGGCTGTGTGACCTCTGAGGACCTCAGTTTCCTCATTGGTACAAGATAACAATCACAATTCATAGTGTTGCTGGGAGAGTCAGGTGAAATCTGTGCATGATGCATCCATGGATGGACCTTAAAATGGGATTTGGCTTTTGGAAAGATCTAAGAGGGGCACTGAAAGCAGCAAGGACGGCTCAGGTAGAGCTCTGGTTCAGGAGTACAGTTTGTGCCGACTCAGTAAGGCTTCAATGCCGTGACTTGGAGAGACTGGCTTTTGATGGACCAGCAACGTTCAGGTTCAATGACTCAGCAATTCTCAGAGTTGATCATGCAGCAATTTGAAGATCTGCAGGTACAGATGATTAAGCAAGCAGAATGTTTATAAATCAAGGCTGTTAAATGACAGTAATAATTGTTGGTAACAATGTGAGCTTACTGTGTGCCAGGCACCACGTGACGTTATGGCTTAACTCACTGAATTATTTGATCATGCTAACAGAAGAGACTTCCCACAATTCCCTCACCCCGGGGTCTCTGGTCACCTTCAATTCCAGTTTATTTCTCTCTTCCCATCCTCACTCAAGCCCTCAATTCTTGCCTCCCCATAAGCCTGGCCCATTCCTAAAAGTCATAGAAAGTCAGAGCCAGATGGGCCCTTGGAGACCCCCTGGTCCAGTGTTGTGTATTGAAATGATAGTAATGACATTGAATCCCCCCCCACATTATAAACATGTTGACCACAATTAGAATGGGAAAAAAAATCCAAATAGTGTAAACATGTTGACCACAAATGGAATGAAAACAAATTGAGAGAAAACTATGTTACTAGATTGCTCTCCTCCATACCCAGCTCAAGGGACCTGACCCCCTATCATTGTCCTTTCTCTTTCCAGGCTGAACCTCAGATCTTTCTTTTCTTTTTTTAATTAATTTTTTAATTTTTAAAAAATATAACAACAAACAAACACAAACATTCTTAACATATCGTTCTGTTCTACATATATAATCAGTAATTCACAATATCATCACATAGTTGCATGTTCATCATCATGACCATTTCTTAGAAGATTTGCATCAATTCAGAAAAAGAAATAAAAAGAAAACAGAAAAAAATGCATACATACCATACCCCCCACCTCTCCCTTTCATTGTTCATTAGCATTTCAATCTACTAAATTTATTTTAACATTTGTTTCCCCCATTATTTATTTATTTTTATTCTGTATGTTTTACTTGTCTGTCGATAAGGTAGATAAAAGGAGCATCAGACACAAAGTTTTCACAATCATCCTCAAGAAACATGAATACTGGAACACAGCTCTACATTTTCAGGCAGTTCCCTCCAGCCTCTCCATTACATCTTGACTAACAAGGTGATATCTATTTAATGCATAAGAATAACCTCCAGGATAACCTCTCGACTATGTTTGGAATCTCTCAGCCATTGACATTTTATTTTGTCTTATTTCTCTCTTCCCTCTTTTGGTCAAGAAGTTTTTCTCAATCCCACGATGCTGAGTTCCAGCTCATTCTAGGATTTCTGTCCCACTGAACCTCAGATCTTGCCTAGCATTCGTGGCTCCTGGAAGGGGAGAGTCTTTCTCCCCCATGGACCCTGCTCTCACTTCACAGCCTCTTGAACAGGACAGAATTTTCTGATTGCGAAAATTCAGAAATGGATAGCACAATACTGCCTAATTGTAGCACAATAATGTTAGTACACTCAATGAAGCTGAATGTGAGAATGATAGAGGAGGGCTGGGGGCACAGATGAAACCAGAAGGAAAGATAGACGATTGATTCGAACAGTGAATAAAAAAGTATTTGCAAAGTCCCCTTGGGGAAACGGTGAGAAAGGGGGAAAATTCAACTTCCCGCCCCATTTGGAGAATTCCTGATATTCTCGCCAGCAGTGGGGACAACCAAATCAATAGGCCGAGCCCTCAATCTTGGGGTTTGTTCCTATGAAACTTATCCCCACAAAAGATAGACTAAACCTACTTAAAATTAGGCCTAAGAGTCACCCCCAAGAGAACCTCTTTTGTTGCTCAGATGTGGCCTCTCTCTCTCAGTCAACACAACAAGCAAACTCACCGCCTTCCCCTTCTCTACGTGGGACATGACTCCCAGGGGTGTGGACCTTTCTGGCAATGTGGGACAGAAATCCTAGAATGAGCTGAGACTCAGCATCAAGGGATTGAAAAAACCTTCTCAACCGAAAGGGGGAAGAGAGAAATGAAACAAAATAAAGTGTCAGTGGCTGAGAGATTTCAAACAGAGTTGAGAGGTTATCATGGAGGTTATTCTTATGCATTTTATAGATATCCCCTTTTTAAAAGCTTAAGGTGTATTAAAGACGCTAGAGGAAAGTGCCTGAAATTGTAGAGCTGTATTCCAGTAGCTATGTTTCTTAAAGATGAACGTATAATGATACAGTTTTCCCAATGTGACTATGTGAGTATGAAAACCTTGTGTCTGATGCTCCTTTTATCTACCTTATGGACAGATGAGTAAAACATATGGATTAAAAATAAATAAATAATAGGGGGAACAAAGGTTAAAATATATTGAATAGATGGAACTACTAGTGGTCAATAAAATAGGGGTAAAGGGTATGGTATATATGAGTTTTTTCTTTTTTTTGAAGTGATGTAAATGTTCTAAAAAATTATCATAGTGATGAATATACAACTATGTGATGATATTGTGAGCCATTGATTATACACCATGCATGGAACATTTGTATGTCAAGAATGTTCATGTTCATTTGTTGTTTTGTTTTGATAATAAAACATAAATTAAAAAAAAAAAGCCTCTTGTAAGTAGATCCTGCCTTTCTCTTTCTCTGGTCAGGAGAAACATAAATTCTTTCTCAAACAATAACCCCTACCTGGCTACCCCTAGAACTTTTCTGTTCTCTTTAGGATCTGATTTCAAACGGCCCATCCTCAGCCCTCCAGCTGCACTAGCCCAGGAACACAGGTGCTTAAACATTGGTATTCAAACTTGAGCACAGTGCATCTCAGAAACACCTGGAGGGCTTATTAAAACACAGATTGCTGGGACCCCACTCTAGGGTTTCTGCTTCAGTAGATCTGCAGTGGAGCCCTAGGATTTATATTTCTTGCAAGTTCCCAGGTGGTGCTGATGCTGCCTGTACAGGGACCAACCTAATTACTCCTGCTTTAAGGCATCATCTCTTATATTTTGCCCTAGAAGATCCCTGCTTTGTTCTTTCCCTTCAACATTTGCAGAAAACATAGCACACCTACAACTTGATTACACTTCAGCTCCCCAGTAACTTCTATGTGCTGGTTTGAAAAAATGTATGTCCCCTAGAAAAGCCATGTTTTAATCTAAATCCCATTTCATAAAGGCAGAATAATCCATATTCAAAACCGCATGTTTGAAACTGTTACCAGATCATCTTCCTGGAGATGTGATTTAATCAAGAGTGGTTGTTAAACTGGATTAGGTGAAGATATGTCTCCACCCATTTAGGTGGGTCTTGATTGGTTTACTGGAGTCCTATAAAAGAGGAAACATTTTGGAGAATAAGAGATTTGGAGAGAGCAGAGAATGTTGCTGCACCATGAAGCAGAGAGTCCACAAGCCAACGACCTTTGGATATGAAGAAGGAAAACGCCTCCCGGGGAGTTTCATGAAACAGGAAGCCAGGAGAGAAAGCTAGCAGGTGATGCCGTGACGCAGTGTTCGCCATGTGCCCTTCCAGCTGAGAGAGAAGCCCTGACCGTGTTCGCCATGTGCTTTCTCACATGAGAGAGAAACCCTGAACTTCATCGGCCTTCTTGAACCAAGGTATCATTCCCTAGATGACTGTGATTGGACATTTCTATAGACTTGTTTAATTGGGACATTTTCTCAGCCTTAGAACTATAAACTAGCAACTTATTAAATTCCCCTTATTAAAGCCATACCATTTCTGGTATATTGCATACCGGCAGCTAGCAAACTAGAGCACCCTAGATCTTGTTAGGCTGAGGATATGGTGGGGAGAGGGAGGGGGAAGTGACTACTCCCCTTCCTCAGTTCTCAAGACCCTTAGCCCATCTCTCCTGCTGGGTCTGAAAAGCGCATCTCCTCTGCTCCGCCTCTGGAAACCAGTGGGGCCTTTGCTGGGGCCAGTAGCATCACAATAATGGAAGCCCCAGATTAGCCTGGGATTAGCTTCAATCCGTTTTCTACTTTGGAGCTGTTTTCACTGAGGAATTGTTATTTCATTCGGTGTGTTAAATGGATGATGGGAGCTGAGTATGGTGAAGGATTGCTTTGGGAATACTTCCCCTAGGCCTGGTGTGCGGGAAAGAGAACAAAAACAATATCCTCCCTACTTCCTGTCACTTTCCATAACTCCCCCTGCCCGAGTTGGTTTCTCTGGGTGGAGGGCCTCTCATCCGGGCACAGAACCTTCCGCTGAAGTTCTGGCCAAGATAGACAGGCACAGGACCAGTTCTCCATTTCCCAGCCAACTGCTCTCACCCCTTTCTCTCCCTTCTGTTCCCTCCCCACCACAAGTTCTAGTTTTGGAGAACTTGGCCAGCCTTTGGCCTCTAGTTTTGGCAGTTTCTGGAAACTCAGCTCCAGTGCACCTGCCCATTTTGCCTGACCATTCATTTTCCTTATCCAGGCCTCAATTTCCCCAGTAGTAAAATTAAAGGATATGCCTACAGCAATGGCTTTTTCACACTATGTTCTATACAGTCCTGTGGTCCTGCTGAAGGTCAAGGAATGCTCCAAGTCCACCACTCCTGCTCAATTACAACGGCCTCACATGTATTTATTTTATATCTTGGGGTTCTATGTAAACATTTCATTTAGAAAACCAAAGTTCTGTAGCTAAAAAGTAGTTTCAAAATCATTGGCCTATGAGCCCTCAATCTTGGGGTTTGTTCACGTGAAACTTAACCCCATAAAGGATGGGCTAAGCCTACTTAAAATTAGGCCTAAGAGTCACCCCCAAGAGAATCTCTTTTGTTGCTCAGACGTGACCTCTCTCTCTCAGCCAACACAACAAGCAAAATCACTGCTCTCCCCCCGTCTACATGGGACATGACTCCCAGGGGTGTAACCCTTCCTGGCAACATGGGACAGAAATCCTAGAATGACCTGAGACTCAGTATCAAGGGATTGAGAAAACCTTCTCGACCAAAAGGGGGAAGAGAGAAATGAAACAAAATAAAGTGTCAACGCCTGGGAGAGGTTATCCTGGAGGTTATTCCTATGCATTAAATAGGTATCACCTTGTTAGTCAAGATGTAGTGGAGCGGCTGGAGGGAACTGCCAGAAACTGTAGAGCTGTGTTCCAGTAGCCATGTTTCTTGAAGATGATTGTATAATGATATAGCTTTTGCAATGTGACTGTGTGATTGGGAAAACCTTGTGTCTGATGCTCCTTTTATCTACCTTATGGACAGATGAGTAAAACATATGGATTAAAAATAAATAAATAATAGGGGAACAAATCTTAAAATAAATTTAGTAGATTGAAATGCTGGTGATGGGGAGGGGTGGGGGTGGGAGTATGGTATGTACGAATTTTTTTCTTCTTTTAAAATTTTTCTGGATTGATGCAAATGTTCTGAGAAGTGATCATGGAGATGAGTATACAACTATGTGATGATAATGTGAGTTATTGTTTATATACCAAGAATGGAATGATCATATGGTAAGAATGTTCGTGTTTATATGTTGTTAGGTTTAAAAAAAATTAAAAAAAATTCATTGGCCTGCATGATTTTGAAGATTTTTTTTCCCCTCTGGTTTTATGTTCTATATTCTGTAGCTCTTTTATCTCTGCATCTTTTCTAAGTCCCAACCCATGACCCTGAACTCAGTGTTCAGGAGCATGTGTTTCTTCCAAGCACTTCTAAGCAGTGGCTGGATGGGCAGGTTGGCTTCTGACCCACGATAGACTGATCTGTCTTGGAGGGCATTTCGGCTCAGGTAGAGGAAGATAGGTGGGGAAAGGAAGTTTGAATGGACACTATGATTGTTAATTTAATATGTCAACTTGGCTAAATTATGGTGTCCCATTGTTTGGTCAACCATTGGCCTAGATGTTGCTGTAACATTTTGCAGATGTGATTAACATTTACAATAAGTTGACTTTAAATAAAAGAGGTTGCCCTCAATAATGTGAGTGGCCCTCATCCAATTAGTTAGAGGTCTTAAGACCAAGACCTGAGGGCTCCAGGGATCATAAGGAATTCTGCCTCAAAATAAATACTGACTGAGTTACAAGCGTACACATTCAGACTATAGACTTTTAACTCTCACTGGAATTATCAGCTTTGAGCCTACACCCTATGAATTTGGATTTGCTAGCCCCAAAATCATGTCAGCCAATTCTTTATAATAAATCTTGCTCTCTATCTGGTTACCTATCTACATATGTCTTGTTGGTTCTTTTCTTTGAAGAACTGTAACTGATACAGACACTAAGATCCTTTCAGGACGTGTGTATTTTCTACTCAGAAGAAGCTGTCTGAGAGGATGTAGGACCCATTTCAGTATGCTTGGGAGAGGTCTGTGTAAAATGCCAGCCAAATTCCCAGGCCCAGTTTATGCAGGGTGAGCATGGAGGGTGAATGAGAGCCACCATGAAACTGTTCTCTGGCCACCAAGTTGACTTCACATGACTGAATTGGCATGGGGCAACCATAAGCATGATTGACAAGCCTGGCACACCAGTTCATCAGGACAGGAAAGAGGTATCTGTGGGACATTCTTCTGAGAGCCAGCAAGGTGGCAGAAGGACAGTAAAAACCGTTGACTTGGAAAAGCTGAAGCCACCACAACTGGAGAGGCAAAGACAGGGGGCCTGTAGTAAATGGTGGCCTATTTCTCAGGCTTATTCTGGGAAATATGATTGCAGGATTCTAGATTTGCAGTGGGGGTGGTGGTGCAGGACTCTAAATCACTTCCCAGACCCTGAAGTTCTGACCGGAGGCTTCTCAGGATGGAGTATATTATGGGATGGGAGTACTTCTTGTAATGCATCATAAATTGTGGCACTGTGGCTACTCCAGAGGCAATGGAAACACCTAAATGGAAGAAGGAGGAAAGGAGCTGCACTTCAGGTTGCACGTGTGAAGGGAGTGCCCAGGCAAGGGAGAAACAGGCAGCCTGGGGTGAGGATAAGGCTACCAGTGTGGAGACCCAGGTTCTAACGCTGCTCTGGCCCCTCTTAGGTGCTTAAACTTGGCCAAAGGTCCTTACAGTGGCGTAGAAAGGGCTTTGCAGCCAGTCAGAGCTGGGTTTGAATGATAGCTTGACCGATTCCTAATGCATGACCTTGGGCAATTTATTTGGCCTTACCCAATCTCAGTTTCCTTACTGGAATAATAAAATCTGTGGATGTCACTATTTGTTGTCCAGCCAAAAGCCAATCTCCTCTTCTACCTTAGATTTTGTGCAGATGGAATATGCTCAGGGAAGGAAGGCCCCTGTCTCAGCCTCAAAGGATAAGCTATATAATTTGTCTAGTCTAAGCACAGTCATGCCATTTTCTTTTCGTTATTGATTGGGACCCAATTTTAGCCAATGAGATATAAAGGTCATCTGGGAAGGACTTTTCTTCCTGATATGTCAAAGAATCCTGTACCTATCTTCCTGTCTTTCTTGTGGTTGGGTGAAGATGTGATGTCTGGAGCCATGGCAGCCATCTGCAACAATGAAGTGATAAGCCTGAGAAAGAAAAGCTAACATACTGAGTGAGGATGATAGAACAGAAAGATGGACATCGGTCCTTGATGACATTGCTGAACTGCTGCATCAACTTTGGCATGCTGACCCTTCCAGACTTCTTTCTTTGTGAAACAACGTATTCTTAAAGGCATTGGCTTTGGCAGCAATTGTTACCTGCAGCCATCTCATTGGGTTGTTGGGAGCCTTAAATAAGATAATATGTGTGAAAAGTTCTAAGTCCAGGACTTGACTCAGAGAAGATGCTCAATATGTGCTACTTCCCTCTCTCTCCTCTATTTTCAATTCTTAGTTTAATTTTTTTCCTACCCTACAAGATTGTAATAGGAAAAAAGTGGAAAATAATAATTATTATCCACAAGGAAAAACAATCATTGTTATCTATTGCCACAAAAACGCTGTCTAACAAATAACCACAAAACCTCAGTGGCATACCACAATAAACATTTCTTTAGCTCACAAATTTGTGATGTAGGCTGGGCTCAGCTGGGCCACATACTTCTTTCCCCATAGGACAGCCTGCACACGCTCACAGGACAGTCATAGAGGAGCGAGAAAGGAAGAAGAAACATACACACACCTTTTTCAAGCCTCTGTTTCCCTCACATCGTGATGTGATGGTGTATTTAGGTTCTGGTGTCAACTGGGCCAAGGGATTATGCCCTGTTGTCTGTCAGGCAAGCACTGGTTGATAAACCAGAAGGCTGGTGTATTAAATCAGTAGTCAGCTTATTACATCTGTGGCTGATTCCATCTGCGATCAACTAAGGAGTGTCTCCCACAGTGAGGTAATCCAATCAGTTGATGGCTTTTTAAGGAAGAAAAGAGCTCACTGCTCCAGCCAGCAAGCCTCTCCTGTGAAGTTCATCCAGACCCTTTATCGGAGCCACCGGTTTCACAGCCTGCCCTACGGATTTTGGACTCTTCCATTCCTATGGTTGCATGAGACACCTTTATAAATCCCATAGTTACAGATCTCTCCTGTTGGTTCAGTTTCTATCGAGAGCCCTGACTCACACACCAGCCTTCCAGTTTATCACCCAGCCATGAACTGTCCTTGCAGCCACAGTCAGGCCAGTGTGTGCCTGATCAGACAACTGGATCATCACTTGGCCAGGTCGACACCAGAACCCATCATCACAGCCAATAATAAGGGATATCATATGAAGAGCCCAGAATAGGTATTTCTCTAGAGGGAGAAAGGTTAGTGTTTGCCCAAGGTTGGTGAGGATGAGGGATTGGGATTGATAGATGAGGGGTGTGGGTTTTCTTTTTGGAGTAATGGAAATGTTTTAAAATTGCTTGTGGTGATGAATGTACAACTCTGAGAATACACTAACAGTCACCGAACTGTACAGTTGAAATGGGTGAATTGTATGTTATGTGCATTATATCTCAATAAAGTTTTTTTTTGTTTTTTTGCATGGGCAGGCACCGGGAATAAAGCTTGTTTAATAAAAGAAATGAGGGATGGTCCTGGATTAAGGAGAGGGAAGGTGAACTACGAAGTGGTGGTGTTATCTCCAATTTCCTACAAAGCTGCCAGAGCATCACAATGCATGCCCATTAGAAAACCAATTTGTTAAGGTTTACCCACCATCATGGGAAATAATCTCTGGTTTTATAATGGACTCTGTGAAGTAAATAAGATTCTGTGTACAGGAATTCACGGTATGGCCAACATTGCTGGAGAGAGGGGAGAGGGGCTGGGATTTTAGTGGTTGGAGAGAAATGAAGGCTTTTCAGAGCCATCATGTGAGAGGGGGAGCAGTCAGCCCAGGGGGAAGGGGCATGTAGGGTTTACATTCTGTTGTGCATTTGCAACAGCAGAGCTGTGTAGGAAAGAGGGCTGGAGAGTGTGACCTATAGGGCAAGACGAAATGACTTAGCGATATGACCTGAGGAAGATGAGGACAAAGGACGGCTTAGTAGCTCTCTTCAGGAAACCAATGGGTTACTAACTGCAAGGAGGCCATGTCCCCAGGCTGCTCTCCTGGCTCTCTGAACTTGTGTCATTTGGAGACAAAGCTGCTTTCACAGGAAACTGGCAACTGCCCATCGCATCACAGCAAGTGCACGGCACCTGGTCCAGGTTGACAGGCGTTGGCCCCTGTGGAAATAAGTGAAAAACACCCAACTGAGAATAATCAAAGGCTATTTATTTAGAGCTTGCTACAGCAAGGAGTCAGCCACCATCACTTGCATTTGGCAGAGGTTCAAAGGCAGGCAGAGGAGTGGAAAAAAAGGGAAGACTCCAGGAATGTACTAACTGAGGCTGGTGGCCTGGGGAAGTGGGCATGGGCTAACAGAAGCGGGGCACCCTATGGGACTGGGGGGGCATATTTGGCTTTTTCCAATTGCTCCTAAATTGGAAGTGGGGGTAAAGATTAGTAATGCTGTCAGTTATTGATCAAGTGCTGGCTATTTGAAGTTGATTGTTATGGAGACGGCGCCTTAGCCTCCTGGACAGATTGCTGCAGGTAGTAGGTCAGAGTCTTCTGGTCTGGTTGCTGCAGATAGTGGGTTGGAATTCTATTTTTATGTATGCTTTGGCCATTGTGCATTTGCGTATGCAGTCTATCCCCCACTCACTGGACACCTGCTGGAACCCTCCTTTGGCTGACCAATTTCTACCTGTTCTTCAGAACTCCACAAACCATATCCTTTTTTGAGGATGAATCCCCTGGATGTTGTTTTGTGCCCCCATGGCACTCTCTAGCTGAGCACCTACCGCACTAAACTAGTTGTTTTCATGTCTGGAAGCTGTAATGAAACTAAGCTCCTGCCTAACACCTGCGGAGCGCTCATACCTGACATAATGCCTGACCACCGTAAGTGCTCCTTAGATGTGTGTGGAAGGAAGGAGGGAAGAAAGAAGAGGAAGGAGTAAACTAAGAAAGGACGGAAAGGAGAAAGGAAGGAAGGTAGGATTCTCTAATTAAGAGAAAATGAGGGCGAGCCACTGTGGCTCAGCAGGTAAGAACACTTGCCTGCTGTGCCCGAGGACCCGGGTTCGATTCCTGGTGCCTGCCCATGTGAAAAAAAAAAAAAAAGAGAGAAAATGAAAGCAGAGAGGGAAAGTGGGCGGAAAGGAAGGCCTTTGCTTCCTGGTGGCCTGGTGAATCTGGCCCAGAGTGCCCGTTTCTGGGGCAGG
>PVIY010020918.1:0-43265 GCA_004026745.1 Myrmecophaga tridactyla
ATATGGAGCTGCAAAAAACCTCAAGTAGCCAAAGCAGTCTTGGAAAAAGAAAAGGTTGGAGGACTCAGACTGCCTGATTTCAAATTGTGCTACTACAAAGCAACATCAATCAAAAGAGTATGGTGCTGGCACAAAGATAAATAGATAAGTGGAACAGAATAGGAAGTTCATAAATAGACTTTTACATCTGCGGCTAATTTATTTTTGTCAAGGGTACTAGGTACACGCAATGGGGGAAGTAATAGTCTCTTCAACAAATGATATTGGATACCCACATGTAAAACAATGATGTCAGGCCCCAACTTCATGCCATAAACAACAATTAACTCAAAATGGGCCAAAGACCTAAGTTAAAACTGTGAAACTCTCAGAAGATAACATGGAGGCAAATATAC
Source organism: Myrmecophaga tridactyla (assembly GCA_004026745.1). Taxonomy (NCBI): domain Eukaryota; kingdom Metazoa; phylum Chordata; class Mammalia; order Pilosa; family Myrmecophagidae; genus Myrmecophaga; species Myrmecophaga tridactyla. Next base: position 396 of record PVIY010020918.1, read on the forward strand.
ATGACCTGGGATTTGGCAACAGAATCTTAGATATGACACCAAAAGCATGAGCAACAAAACAAACAGTATATAAATTTTATTTCAACAAAATTAAACTTTTGTGCATCAAGGAAAATTATCAAGAAAGTGAAAAGACAACCTACAGAATGAGAGAAAATAGCCACAAACCATTTGCTGGGTAAGGGTTTTGTATTTAGGATATATAAAGAAATTTACAGTGCAGCAATCAAAAGATAAACAACTGAGTTAAAAAAAAATAGGCAAAGATCTTGAGTAGACATTTCTCCAAACAAGATTATACAAATGGCCAATAAGGACATCCAAAGATGCTCAACATCATTAGCCATTGGGGAAATGCAACTCAAAATCACAATGAGGCACACTTCATATGCACAGGGATGGGTTTTATTTTTTTTCAAAAAGCAGGAAATAAGTATTTGGAGAAAATGTGGAAAAATTGGAATTCTAGTGCACTGTTGGTAAGAATGTAAAATGGTGCAGCCACTGTGGAAAGCAATACCTAGTTTCCTCTAGAAGTTCAATAAAAATTACCACATCATTCAACACTCCCACTTCTAAGTAAATATCTAAGAGAGTGTAAACAGGGTCAAAAAACAGATACATATGTACCAATGTTTATAGCACCATTAGTCACGATAGATAAAAGCTGGAAACAATCCAGTGTCCATCAATAAATGAATGGATGAACAAAACGTGGTACCTTCATACAATTGAATATTATTCAGCCATGAAAAAGAATGCAGCTATCAGGCAAGTTGCAACATGAAAGAACATTGAACATTTTATGCTCACTGAAATAAGCAAAGCACACAACCACAAACATTATATATCAGTTATAAGAGATGACAGGAAATAGCAAATCCAGAGCTAAATCATTATTTCTTTTTTCTTTAGTCTCCCATGTCAAATTCCATTCTAGACTTTCTCAGAAATAATTGAAATCCTGGTTTATTTCCCAAACCACCTGGGCCTGAGTAGAAAGTTTCTTCAAAATAAGAGTGGTCAAAATAAGAGATGCCAGGGAATTGTGAATAAAACCCAAGTAGTTCTAATTTGTGGAAAGAAATATGAGAATACTATGAATGTGAGAATATGGTAGCTATCGATATTTCTATCACTTCTTACAATAGACCAAAGAGATGGGAACATCATGATATATGCTACTTATTCTGGCTATTTCCAGTTTGGGAATATTAATAACAGTTTTTCAGTGAACATTTTTGAATATATATCCCTTTTTTTACTTCTGCTAATATACTTACGGAGTAGAATCATAAATGTAGAATTGCTATACCTAGAGTATTATGCAGAATTGTCCTACAAAAAGGCCGTGCCAATTTACTGTACAAAGTTGTACTCTCACAAATGGTGAATTGCAGTGGCCACGTTTCCATCCACTTCCTAACTCTAGATACTAGGAATCTGTGAGGCAAAATATGACATTTCACATCTATAATCTACATTCTTTCTAGGTTTCCTCTTTTCCAGCAGTCTTTGTAAAGTGAAGGTTACTTAAAATTTGGATCTGGTTCTGTCAATTTTTATGCCACTCTTCCCACTATTGAATTTCTTGTGTATAGATTCTTCCTAGTTTTCTACAAACTTGGTTGATCTTATATTGTAATGTTAGGAAGTTTTTTTTTTTTTTAATATTACATGCACTAGTCAATTACCTATGGTATATGATGCAATTATTTTCTTCCAGTTTATGATTATTCTAGCTTAAGTTAGTTTTATTATATTTTTACTAAGAAATATGAAAACATATGATTAGCAAATCATTTCATATACTTTACATTTTTATAACTATAATAATATATTAAATATTATTATATTAAAATATTATAATATTAAAAAATTTCAGTGATATAAAACTAAAAACAAACAATATATGTAGGCTTCAGTAATTTAGTGTGATAAGCCATATATTTTACATAAATTAATTGGCTATTACACATTTTAGAGTAAAAAGGTGTAGTTTCTGGCCCAGTTCTGTTTTCAATGTCTCCTGATTTGAATTTCATTAATATGAATTTTGCTGATTTGAATCTGTTATGTACCACAGAAAAGCCATCCCTGTGGGGACAAATTTGTTTTTGGGTGGGATCTTCTGATTGGCCTGTTTCCATGGAGATGTGGCCCAGCCCATTCAAGGCAGGTCTTAATCTGCTTGCTGGAGTCCTCTATGAGAGGATAAAAGACATGAAACTCAGAGAGCTTAGAGAACTGAGAGAGAAGCACTCTGACACATTTGGAGGCAGCCACTGTAGCCAGAAGCCAAGAGAGAAGCATCAGCAGCCATCGTCATGCACTTTTCCATGGGACAGGGGAACCCTGGATGCCGCCGGCCTTTCTTCAAAGAAGGTATCACCCTGCTGATGCTTTAATAGGAACATTTTCACAATCTTACAATTGTAAATTTGTAACCTAATAAAACCCCGCTGAAAAAGCCACCCCATTTCTGGTATGTTGCATTCCAGCAGCTTTAGCAAACTGAAACATTAATAGAACACTATAGAATATTGGCTCCATAATCATGTTTATTGATATATTAATAAATTCAAGTATTCAAATATTTATTTACTAATGTAAGATAATCATCATCTGGTTTCCATTGGCTGTTTCCATAATTTACACAGTTTCTCACTTAAAAATCTAAAAATCAAAGTAGTCACCTTTGATTCTTTCTTCCCTCACACCCACATTTAATCCATTGGCAAGTTATCTGGGCAACTCTAATGTCACAACCTATTACCAGGTTTATATACCAATGGGAAGTTCATTGAAGTAACAAGCTAGACCTAAGAATTCAACAGAATTCATACAATTTGGTTTTTCCTGAAGGCTCTCTCTTTTCTTTTGCTTTTGCATGGGCAGTCACCCAGAATCAAACGCGGGGGTTTCTGGCATGGCAGGCGAGAACTCTGCCTGCTGAGCTACCGTGGCCTGCCCGGAAGACTCTCTCTTGATAACCCTAAAATAAACCCTAGCGAAAATGATCAGAAACCAAAATTCAGATAGAAATGTCAAAGCTCAATTTGTGCCAAATCACTCTTTCCCTGGGAAGGGAGTAAATGCTAAACTTTCCTCACCTGAAAGTGAAAATACTACGCTCAGGAAATGTCTGTACTGCTTGGTTTTACACTATATGGAGAGGCTGAAATAATCTCACAGGAGATCATCAGAGAAGAGACTCAAAGCAGCGGTTGTCTGCAGAAGCTCTCTCCTCTGGGGAAAGGAGAGGGGAGAGAGCCAAGGTGATCAACGGCACACATCACTCTGCGGGACCGACACGGTGGGTTACGGGGTGGACGCGCTTCTCAGGCGGAGGGCGGCGCCATGGGCACGGCCACGGCAGAACATCTGTCTCATCGCATCAGGACATCGCTGCTGCTGGTTTCAGCCTCCACGAGAGGTGAAGCAGGGCGGAGCTTACGTGATTTCCCTAAGGTTACACAATTAATGTGTGGCACAACATGAGCTAAAATGTAAGCAGCTGACTTCAGATTCCTCAATCTTGATCACAACAGGGGTATAAATTCAAACGCCTGGAGAAACCAGGCATTAGAATTGGACCGGCTAACGAAAAAGTCTAAAACAGTAGGGAGATACAGGGATTGCTGGCAAATTGGACCGGGCTTAGCCGACTCACCAACAAGTCACTGTACTAGGCCAGGTATAAAAGTTGGAATATATCTACTAAAGCGAAAACAATCTCGAGGACTCACATTTTATCCAAGTGGCTTATTAACAGATATTGAAACAACCTATCTTCCAAGTTCCTTAAAAATACCTCTTCTTACTTCTACCACTAGTGCAGCTCTAAATTCCTTAAGACTCAGATGTGAGGTTTCTTCAAACGCTGCAGTTTCTGAGTTTTGTCTGTATTTTATCTAACTCCTTTGTATGCTATTTCTCTCTTTTAAGATTTTGAAATTTTCTTTTTAACTTTTATAACTTGTATTTCACTTTAAGATATCTGGACTTATGTTTTTCCTCATCTCTCCTCTTTGGCATGCTGTGGATCCATTCCATCTGAGGTTTTAATTTTTCACTCATGCTAAGAAATCATACCCATTACTTTTTAATATTTCTCCCCTCAATTTTTATTTTTTTTAAATTAGGTTTAAGATATTTGCACTTACACACCTCTCCCACATATCACTTACCTCTTCTTTATGTTTCATGTTCATTCATACTTTCCTGATTCCTTTTGGAATGTTTTTTCAAACCAATATTCCAATTCTTTAACTAATGGATTATTTATATACCATCTGTTCTATAATACCTTCCATATATAATATTTCCCCTTGGCTTTTCTTATGATTTGCTTTTCCTGTTGCATATTTTAAATAATTTATTATTCTGTTTAGTTATTTTGTTTTTTACTTTATATTATTGGGTCCTCTATTCTACTTCCTCTGTTCTCAGTGAAATATGCAATCCAATTTACTTGTGTTTTTGAAATAGTTGTGCTCATCGGGTATCTATTTCCCTCTCTATTTCTTTCTCTCTCTCATCTGTGTGTGGGTGCCTGTAAACTGTCCTTCTCAGGAAGATATGGGACAATCTAGTTGGAAATGGATGAGAAGGAAGAAAGCTGGATCCTGCAGCCCCCACTAGTTCAGCATCTGGCAGCAATTAGAACTGAAACCTCCCTTCTACACTACCTATTCTATTTTCTAAGTGAGATGGAGACTATACACTTTGGTCACAAACAATAAATTAAAATTTATAAATAAGATAAAATTATCTTATACTCAGAAGTGTAAAATATTCACCATGTTTGTTTGGAGCTATGCTCCCCAGAAGAACATGCCCTTAAACTTCATCTGTGCCTGCGCCTGTGAACCCCTTGTAAGCAGGACCTTTCGACAGGGTTACTTCATTTAAGGTGAGGCTCAGCTGAATCACGTAGATCTTAGTCCTATTCCTGAAGTCCTTGTGGGGAAGGGCTCAGAGAGAGAAAGCCAACAAGGGAACACCGGAAGCTGAAAGTCAGCGGAACCCCAAGGAGGAGAGAAATGCCAGAAGAGGCGGCCATGTGCAATGCCATATTAGAGAAAAGCCAGAGACCAAGGATTGCCCGCAGCCAGCTGGCAGCCTTCTGGGGAAAAGCATTGCTTTAATGATAGCTTCATTTCGGACTTCTAATGTCAAAACCATGAACCAATAAATTCCTTTTAAGCCAACCCACTACATGGTATTGCTTTGGCAGCCAGATGAAAACACACACCTTTATAAATAACTCCTGAATTAGAAAGCAATCAAAATGGAACATTTAAAAGAACTAAGTGGGTAGGATAATAATACATTTCAAAATGTATAGGGCTGTATAAGTTGTATTTTAAAAGACTATTACTCTTTTAAGTGCAGATATTAAAATGAAGAAAGACTAAAAATTAGTGAGATAAATATTGAATTTATGAAATTAGAAAATGAGTAACAAAATAAAATCACAGCATAAATCATAAAATAGAAAACAAAATACAAAAAAAGTAGACCAAAAAACTGAAAGTTGACTCTTTGATAAAAAACAACAAATATTTGGTAAAAACAACAAATTTGGTAAAAATGAAAATTTGGTAAAAACAACAAATATTTGATAAAAAAACAACCAATACAAATATTTGGCAATATTGATAATGACAATGCAGTAACAACAAAAGGTCACAAGCATTATTATTGTGAATGGGAAAGGGAACATGGCTAAAGATAAAGTAGAAAATCAAAAATAGTTGGAAGATATTCTTAACAAATATGGAATATGCATTTTGAAAATGTACTTAAAATGGACAAAAACTTTGGAAACTATTACTTGCCAAACTAGAATTAAGCAGAAATTAAAATCTTAAATGGTCCTGCAACTACTAAGGAATTGAAATGGTAGTTAAGCAAAAACTGCCTCAAAACCAAACTTTGGCACAGAAGGGTTCATTGGTTATTTTACTGACCTTTCAAAGGACAAATCAATCCTAACTTATGAAAATTAAAAGTCTCCACATCCTTCTGGTAGAAAGTTATAGTTCTATAGCCATGGTAACAAGTAAGCACCAAAAGTGGCTTTTAACGTATTTTGTTTATCACCTAGTCTTTCTGGTGAGACTGTTACTGAAAGTCAGCCAATAGTGATAGCCCCACACTTTTACCATCAACTAATTGGGAACAAGCCCAGTTCTAGAACCGAAACTAGTCTATTCATACCTCTATGAAACAATAAGAAGAAGTATATTTCATTAAGTAAAAGAAAATAGGCTTCAAAGACTGATAGTAACTCACTATTGCTTCTATAGCCAACATAAACCATGTAAGAATGAAGACAAACCACTCTGCCCCTATGCCCCAGAGAACACTACGGAAACTGCCAAAACCTTATATAAGATCAGCAGTTTGCTTTGTCCAAAAGACTATACATGACTCCCTTAGCTTAAGTCTTGGAGCCCTTCACTTGGTAATATTTTGTGGGGCCTTCAGACCAATAAACACGATAACCAGATGCTTTATGCCCAAATTCCATTTTTCTTTCAAATTTTCTTTCAGGTCAATCTGTATAAAAATGCGCTCTGATTTGGTTTGCTCTATTAATTATTGTTTTTAATTTTTATTACCCTAGAAATTATAACCAATAAGTCATTACATAAGGCAATTATATCAAAATTGTGTCATAATATAATTAGACCTTTTGGTTTGGGGGACATCATATGATGAAGAGAACTGGATGTTGGCCTTTGATGTCCTTAGACCTTTTGTGCGATATTTGATGCATATTTTTTGTCACTACTCTACTAATTATTTTCTTCCATTTTGTTTATTTGTACAAAGCTTAGTCTGGATTAAGGTGTTTTTGTTCTGTGCTGGATTATTTTATGTGGAATATAAGGAGGTGCATCATGGTGAAGCTAGAAGAAATTCCTTAGAAGACCATTAATCTTAACCAATTTCAGTGACTAAAGCTTTTAGGAAAGGCCCCCTTATAGTGAAGCAGAACAAATCCATGGAGATGTTCAAGGATTTGTCCTCAAATTCTGAAAAGAGAGACAGCGGGAACAATTAATTTATATATGAGAATAACACTAGATAGGCTAAAATGGACATTTTACAAATTCATCATGAGGTAACCCATCACAATAGGGACAAATTGACCTTCTTAGTAAATAAACATTAAGAAGAAATCTTCGTAAGGATAGCAGAGGATATGAGCAATCCATGTATCATCTGTAGCTTCATTTTCTTGATCAGGGCTGTGAAATCTTAAGTCATAGTTCCAGAAAGTTCCACAATTCTAGCCCCTTATTATAATGCTTTTACTTGTATTTGTTTTTCAGAGTCATGTAACATTATCTAATAAGTGCTGCCCAGAGTAATAAATGCTTTACATTTCCACTCTTTCAGTAGATGGTGCAACAAATGATTCAGAGAGAAAAAGAGGATAAAGTCTTGATGATTGAAACTCAACTGAAAATTAGATTTCTGCAGACAAAAGTGCATCTTCAAGAGGAATCAGCAGTGTGGTGGAACTCTCAATAGTCTCTGGTGATCTCATATGCAGATTTGGTTGGTATAAGAAAAAAGGGTGGACTTAGAATGTAAAAATCTTACCCCCATTAAAAAATTATTGATCTGTCTTTAGCTATGGTAAGAAGGTATCAAAAGAAGTACTATTAAACCTGTTGAATTAATCAAGGACGGCTCACTTCTGTAAGCATGCCTCTCAAAGTCAACCAGTCACTGGCAGCTTTGCTTTATGAAAGTCAGCCAATTTTCAGTGGACTCATTCCAAGCCATGAGTAGAAGATTAATAGCCCACTCTCATCTCTGTAACCAATATAAACCATGCTTCTGTAAGATTGACTTCAGGCAACTCTTGCCTTTATGTCCAACATAAACCAACACAAATCTTTCCCAAAAAGCTGTATATCGTCAGCTATTTGCTTTTTCCAATGTGACTATTCCTGACCACTATAGCTCCATGTTCGTAAAATAAGATGTAACTTAAAGTTTTTGGCTAGGGTTATTGATTGTTATTCTCAAACTTTAACAGTCATAAACTTTTCCATAAGTAGTGAAAGAAGGATCACTCCTGAGCTTACCCTAAGATGTCAGTATAATCTTTAAAGCAAAGTCAAGAAATGATAATACCAGAAAGGCACTTTACGAGCCTATTGTTCTAATATATATTATATATATATATATAATATATATATAATATATGCAAAATGCCTAAGCAAAATGCTATCAAATTCAATCTAACAGCGTGGTGAAAAAGTGCATTACTGCCCAGTTCTTTAGTTTATCTCATGTATGTAAATATGGTTCTATATTGACATTAACAGATTAAACCATATCAATAAGGACAGGAAAATAGTTGATACTAGTCAATGCAAAATCATGCTTAAAACTAAAACCGTGAATCTTTGTAAATTAGGAATAGCAACTTCTTGGACTTGATAAAAGGTATTAATGAAAACTCAACAGCAATTATGACCCCAAAGGGGGAAAAATGTAGAAGCATTGTATTTAAAATCAGAACAGACAAGGATAACTATCACCATTTCTAGTCAGCATTGTATTTGAGCTCAAAATGCAATATACAGACTCCCTATTAATGGAGAAAGACACAGCAGTCCTGGATCCCTTTGGGACTCTTGGTCTTTTGGGCACAGTACAAATTGAGGTGAGGGAAGAGGGAGGAAAATCCCCTGGATCCCTGCAGGATTAGTTTATTCAAAAAGGAATAAATACAAAAAAAAATCCTTAACATGTAAAACTTTTGTGGAGAAAATGAAGGAAGTCACAGAACATGCCAAAGGCTGAGGAAGGCTGTCCTTTGAAAGGGAAATCGTCAACATTATGGAGAAGGTAGAAGCCAGGAAGCAGAGGGAAACTTTAGGGGAGGGCCAGCTCAACCTGACCAGGGATTTAAGGATACTCCTGTTAGACTTTCCCTGAAGACATGATAGGAGGAGAAGAGTTGGAAAGAATCGGGGAGGAGATAAAAGTAAGAAGCAAGTTGTGATGTGTATTGGAAGCAAAGACATTGGTGCAGCTGTCCTTTTCTGTGTGCTTTAGGGCTTGAATTATCTTTTGGCCTTTATTAAAATCTGAGACTTGCTTTCTTTTAGCATTTCCTGATGCATCTTTGACCTTCGTTTTACTTTTAATCTTCTGGCAGTATTTTGTTTTAGGTAGTTTCCTTCTTATCAGCATCCTGTTGGATTTTGGATTTTGACCCATTCTCCAAGTTTATTTTTAGATTGGGTAGCTTCATAAATATGCATGGGAAGATGTTTATTCTATATTTTAAAACAAAACACAATGGGTTATGTAACAGGATAGTAAGTACCAACTCATATATACACATAGGATAAAATTCCGAATTGTGTGTTTGTGTGTGTATACATATACACATATATCAATAACTTGACTGTTTATTTCTACATGGTATGAGTTTCTGCGTTTTTTGTTTTTATGTATTTTTAATGAACATACTGTGTCTCACATATACATAAAGAAATAAAATATTTTTTATAAAGAGTGTAATATACAGGTGGAAAATACATTAGTAGCGTAAGAAATAAAAAGGAAAAAATAAAATTGTCATAATTGGCAGGTGATATAGTTCTTTACATAGAAAACCCAAATAAACTCTACTTGAATTATTAGAAATAACAGGTAAGTTGAACAAGGTGGATGGATATAAGATTGATATATATATATGTATACATCAATTGCTTTTGCATATATAGGTTGTCAGCTGAGAGATCACAATTCTTTGTGATCAAGCAGTATGTAGTTTCTAGAATATAACTTAAAAATTGCCATTAAAAGCATACTGCTTCAAGTTTTATATCCCTATTTATTCAAGCTGAGTTTTTTTCATACTTATTGCTTATAAAAATTAAAACTAGGAAGAGAAATCATTCTAATATGAAGAGACATTCTTCAATAGGTAAATAAAGTAATTGGAAAAAATATGGACTTCACATCATTAAGAAATGTATTTCCAATAATATTTTACTTGTTAACTTAATATGATATTTCAATCTTATATTAATGTTGTTTTGTTTGATTTACTATGTTTGTAGTAATAAATCTAATGATAACTCAGTTCACCACAAAGAGCCCAACTGCCTTCACTCTTTCTTTGGCTCAGCATGACAACCACTCTGCTTGTTCTCCAGTTACCTCTACTGTGGCTTGGGAAAAAAAAGACTGGCAGAAAGCCAGGAGGAACTTGGAGACACTGCATATGTTTCCTTTCTCTCAAGTATCACAGCCCTGAGTTATTTGTGGCTCAGTGCCTTAACACAGTTGTTTCATATATTTTGCCCAGGTTTATAGTTATTTGCTGGAGTGTAAGCCAATACCTTTTGCTCCCTTAAGGCTGCCAACGGACATGCACAGTCATGTTTTTACTATATCCTTTGCAAATGTATAATTTATGAGAAAAAAGTTTAGATGCCAACTTAAAAATGTGGAAGAATCTACATAGATGCTGATAAAATTTGTAGGGGTGAGCCCTGCAAAAGTTTGAATACTTTGACTGAAGCAACCAAGTGCAATGCGATGTCTCTCTCTCTCTGTTTCATTGAATGCTGGGGAAAAATAAATTGAGTAGTTTTGTGAGTCGTAGGGATTAACGTCAGCAATTGTGAGAGCTACTTGTTCATTTTTGTCTTTAATTCCCATGGATAAACACCAGTAGGCTCCAAGATATGAGTTCTGAAAATTGGAAGCAAAGACCCATGTTAGAAACAGAGATTTTGCATGTGTGTCATAGAGAGCCATTTTGGAGTGCTCAGAATGCATGATGTAACCTAATTAGTACTGATAAAGTATGGAAAAAGAGGAGAACCTGGGAGGGAGTCCTGAGGAATGCCACTATTTAATTGTTACTGGAGGAACAAGAACCGTAAAAAAGGACAGAATTAAGACATCACCAACATGAGAGGAAATATATCAAAATGCAATTTTTAAAGCCAAAGGGAAATTATTTAAGAAAGATGAAATAGTCAACTGCTTTTAAAGTGCAGTGAGGTGTAGAAAGACAGTAATTGAAAGGAGAACACTGAATTTAATAGTATGACAGTTTTCAGTGTACTTAAATTATGGTGGTAAGTCTCCAGAGAGGGAGTTAAAGAACCAGAAACAGTGGCACACAGAAAGGATGAGACGTGGTCCAAAGCACAGTGGCAAGAGTGGCCTTTAAACAGTGGGTTTTGGCAGAATTGTTTCTAAAAGGATTATTTTTAACCCTTTCTGATCCAGGCATGTTTCTAGATAAAATTGATAAAATCTTAACATCAAGTTCATAGGAAAAAACATAGAGGTGGAGCAACTGATTTTAGGGGTAGAAAAAATGTACAGAGACCTATGTTTCTTAATTACCCACCCTGGTTCTATGACAGAATGTTCTAATTTATAAAGTATTCTTTCTCTGGTTGTGGTGGCTGAATTTTTATGCTATGTTAGTAATTTCTCTTCAAGTTTGACTTCACAGAACTGACTCTTTTCTAAAAGGTCATATTGAGTCTGAGGGCATAATAAAAAAAGAAGCACAGCCTATAATAGATTTAGTTCTTTTTATAAGTTCTCATCCTCCCTTCCCACTTTTCCTCTGGTAGCTCATACTTTTTCAGTAGATCAAGATTTCTATAGCTCCATTTCTCTCAAGGGTGTCATTGACTTATCACTCACCCAAGGTAGCAGAGAAATAGTGATTATTGGTTCAACATGTTTATCTTTCTTAAAGAGACAAAATGTAATAAGCAACTGGAATAAAAACATTGCACTAGATATGTTTATGACTCATTTAATAAGTTCAATGCATTTTAAATAAAAGTTATGGCTTTTATATTCTCCTTTCCCTCAAGGAGAAATAATCATAAATTATACTTTATGTAAAGAGAGTATAGAGACAAATTTGTAAATTCGGCGCTTTAGTTTCCTCAGGTACTCCAAACAAATACCATGGAATGGGCTTGCTTAAATTATGGGAATTTATTAGTTTATAGTTTTGAGGCAAGAAAACGTCCAAATCAAGGCGTCATCAAGGGGATGCTTTCTTGCTGAAGACTGGCTGCTGGCAATCCTTGGCTCCTCTGCCACATGACAAGGCACCTGGTGACACCTGCTGGTTTTCTCTCTCTTTGTCTGAATCTCATTCTCTTATAAAGGACTCCAGTAGTAGGCTTAATACCCATCCTGAATAAGGTGGGTCAGAGCTTAGCTGAATTTGCCACATCGAAAGGTCTTACTTATAAAGTGTCCACACACATACAGGAATGGACAAATTTAAAAACTTTTTTTCTGGGACATAAGCTGCAAACCACCATAGTAATGGAAAGTTTAGATGGATCTCACTTATGGCCACTATATTCTTGAAGAAGTAGGAAGCAAGATAATTTTCTAAGAACCAAAAGGGTCAACACATCATGCCAAATTGAAGAGAGTGAGATGGGTTTAAGAGACTCTACAAAAGTTAGGGGAGTAATATAATCAGAGGAAAAGTGAAGAACCACCAGTTGACATTGCCAATCAAGAAGTTTTATTGATCGCCATCTGCTTCTATATCCTTTTCCCCCAAAGTGCTCAGCAACTAGATTCAAAAGAGAGAAAGCATGCAGTTAGAATCACGAATAACTGGGATTTTTGCAAGTGAGATTAATAAAAGGACAAAATGGCCATGCAATTTATATCTGGTAGAAAGAAATAAAGGCAAGCAGAGGCTTGCATGTTTGGAGCAGGTTGATAGGCTAAAAGGATGATGGCAGGCAGGCAAGATGAATAAGCAATCTAAAGACATAATGTGTGTAGAAAGTTGGTGTCAAGAACTATGAAGGGTCTGAGATTTTATCCTAGGTACAAGCTAGCCAATTAGCCTGCCACAATCACATGGCTGTAGAAGACATGAGAATCCTAGATCAGAGATGAATGATGGTTGATTACTCACAGGAATAGAAGTGACCAGAGTATTATCAATTTGTGCCGGTTCTCCCAGCTGCAAAACCCACAGGGCCAAATGGAAGGCAGGTAACTGCTGCAGATCCAGTAGGTTGATTTCATGAGAGGAACCCTGAGTCTAGGGAACGCAAATATTTTATAATGATCATCAGACATACCTGTCCTTTGTTCTGGAGGGAGATGGTATCTCTTAATTATATCTTAATTATCCTGGCTAGTACATAAAACTGCCCTTTGCTCTAGAGGGAGTTCTACCTCTATTTCCAAGGTTGAAAGTAAACCTTGCCTTGTAGGGAGATTCCATTACCTGCTTAGAAAGTGTTTTCTAAACATGCATACTCGAAAAGATAGTTCAGAAAAAGGGCAAACAATATCTCACTAGCAAGACAAGCAGCAACATAACATACTCATGGATAACTGTTTCCTCATAGTGGGTAGCACATTAATGAATTATGTGAGAGAAATAATTTCAGGTGGTGTCCACTTGCTAGTTTTGATTTTGAGAGTTCATAGCTAAAAAGATAGAATTGAGAGTAGGATACGCAGTCCCTACATATGCAGATGTTAAAGATTGGAGTGGAAAGGAAAATAGGAAAGTCTTTGATGAATGCAGGGTAGTATAAGAAATAATGCTGGTAAACACCAGGAGTTAGGAAGTGTGGGATATCTTAGAGCTAGATAGCATAACCTCAAACTGGTATTGTTTTTTTTATAAGGTTGGATATCATTGCCTATATGATCCAAATGGTTTTTACGGTAGATAAGTTAAAAGCTAAAGATGAAAAAATATCTTTTTGTAATGGCACCATTTTACTAATTCTCCAGCTTTAGTGGATGCTCCAAATAGAGATCCACTGATGCTGGCCATTGTGGGGACCTGGCCACTTCGTGGGTCCCTCTGTGTCTAAAGACTAAGTCAGGTTTATTTCAAATGCCCAAATAATAATGATGGGAATGTAGTTACATCTACCAAATGTTAATGTATTCTGGAAGATTTCCATGTTGCAATTATTCTTTTTGTATTATTTGAGAGAAGAATAATTCATTTATTTCTTTTCCTTTTAAAAAAAAGTAGAACTAGGTCTGCATAAAGTTCCCATATATTTTATTTGGTAAGAACCCAGGCTTTGGGGCAGGCAATGGTGGCTCAGTGGCAGAGTTCTCGCCTGCCTTGCTGGAGACTCGGGTTCAATTCCTGGTGCCTGACTATGCCAAAAAAAAAAAAAGAACCCATGCTTTGGAGTCAGTCAGAATTCACTTTAAATTCCAGCTCTGCAACTTAATTCCTTGCTTAACCTGGGGGAAATTAATTAAACTCTCTGGGGTTTATTTGTCAATTAAATTCTCTGAGTTTTTTTGTTTGTTTGTTTTTAATCTATAAAATTATGATGAAAGTGATGACACAATAATACTATTTTTAATTAAATGAAACAACATAATAGTTCTGACAACTAGAAAACAATCCATAATGGTAGCTATTATCATTGTTATTTTATTACTATGCTGACATAAAGTTCATCTTGTCAACAGACAGATATACACTCACTACTCAGATCAGAAAATTAAATATTTGTATCAAAGGGGTCTTAAGTCATACCTGAAATCATACAGTGATTCCTCCTTAACAGCTACTTAGAATACTGCATTAGCATTTCTATTCCAATATAAATAATTTCAAATGAACTTAGCAGGTTAAGTGAGTTCTAAGAGCCAATTCTTGTTCTGGGTTCTTGGAATAAATAAATATATGAAGAAGTTGCTGTCCTGCTTTCAAAATATTTAGACTTAGTCACATGCTCTCATACAGATTTTTTTCTCTCGAAACATCTTTAATTTATTGGTAGAAACTGCCTAGAAGATCATGATAAAAAGGACACTAAAACCATATACAGACTCAAAGGGAAAAATTACCAGTATCCTAGAGTTATGGAATAATGCATGAAGAGGAGCAGAATGAGATGAGATAACATTTAATTTTGCTTGATTAAAATGGCCTTACAGCTTTACAGAGAATTTGACATTTGAGCTGAGCTGAAAAAAAAAAAAAAAGAGTAGGTTAGGAAAGAAAAATTAGGACAGTATTTAAACAGAGAGATAATAATAAACCAAGATGTACATAGTAAGAAAGGATATTATGTGCTTGGGAAATAGTGGTTTACAAAGCTAGTGAGTACCTACAGCAATAAGTAGTCAGAGATACTGATAGAATTTAAAAACAAATGGCATGAAGAGATGGATATTTTCTATAATATCACCAGCAACCAAGAGTGTGACATATTTAAAGGAAGAGATGCTGGAAATGATATTATATGCTAAAATATTCAGGTAGGAGAGGGACAAGTTCAATGAGAAGAATAGGCAATGAGGGTTTAGACTTGCAAAAAATTAGCAGAATGATATGAACAACAGTTGTGGAAACTATAAAGGAAAAGTTAAAGACATTTTCCAAGGGTTCAATGAACCAAAATAAATAGATAATAATGACACACAAATTTGATTTTAAATCATGCTGAATTTTCAACTTCTTGTGACAGATTTATGGAGCACCAACCATGTTCTAGGTTAGGGGTAGGCAAACCTCTGTTTGCCAGATGGTAAATATTTCAGGTTTTCTGGGCCATCCCATCTCTGCCACAATTACTCCACCATGCCCTTGCAGTGAGAAAGGAGCCATAAAGAATAAGGAAATGGGTAAGCGTGGCTGCATCTCAATAAAACTTTATTTACAAAAACACAGGTGTTTACTCCTGAACCTATAATTTAGATGATACATGAATATATGGAAGTGGGGAAGTTCACCCAGAAAAATATATTCAACAAGAAAAACATGAACTTATTTGTAGTATGCTGAGAAAGAGGCAAAAATCACAGAGATTAGAAATAAGTTGACAGCCATGTAAGAAAGTAACCAGCAAATAGCTGGGTCATGGAAAAGAAAGAGTGCCATTTCCAGAAGAAAGTCATCCCAAATCCTGATGTTTTAAGGACCTCAACATTACTCTATGAGAATGAGGGATTCACTGGGTCAAGTTAACATCATATTCTCCTGAACTAATCCAGAATAGAAGATTAGTACTACTACTTATGGTCAATTAATGGATTATAGTAGTGATTTTCTTCCAGTATTTACCATATGATACATACAATTAAGAGGATGAAGAGGAGGTATTGTGCAAACGTTTAGCATGAAGTAACATGCCTCTGATACCCACTCACAGAGATGGAACACTGGCATGGCAACGTTCACTTGGCTGGCCTGGTTTTGGATGGTATGCCTCCTCAGGTCTCAGAGATGTCGTGGAAACTTGCCATGACAAGCAGCACTACCGGTTATTTGGTATAAACTGTTACAAAGCTATCTCAGAAACATTTCACACTTTTCAGAAGCATTCCCTAATGACGCTGCTCTTCTCTGAAATGATCTTCTTCCTACGTCTTATTTTTCATAATGGAATAGGACTCCAAGAACTTGTTCGTAGTAATAAAAGGTGTGTAGTAACACGAGGATGAATGAATAACTAAATTATTCTTTTTCCTGAAACAATACAGTGTGAAAATATTTGTAAGTGTTAAACCCAACTGGACAATGTAAAAGGGCATTTATAAATCAATAATCAAGAGCTAGTCAAAATTACCCGTCTTTACTTCCTGAAGAATGAATGATTTCTACTTAAGACCTCAGGGTCCGTAATGTGTGCGTAAGGAAAGTCATAATCCTACATCCTACTTGTGGTAATGATTTCATGGGAACCACAGGCAATGGATAATAAGCAAATAACAATCCTGATATTCCAAACCTTGTAAAAATGAATTTTATTCACTAATGTTTACGTAGCCACAACTCCCATTGGCTTTCGTGGGACTTTTGCCATGGCTAAAGACCACAAAATAAGGTCCATATTCCTGGTAATGAAAAGACTGCCCTGTTACTGCGGAGAAACTGCTAAACCACAGAGGCAAAGAAAACATTTTCATGTCACTGGAGTAGACTCCAAGTTGACTCCCATTAAAATGTAACCTTATAGTAGGATGTGGACGATTAGCATGTACTTAGGATCAAGGACAAAGGTTACTTTCCCAAAAGAGAAATTGTGTGTTCAATTCTGTGAACAGAGATGTAGATGGGAAGCTTAGGAAGGTTGGCTCCGTTCCCATTCTGACACTCAGTTGACTTGTCTTCTTTGGCACGTTGTCCATAGGTCCTTCCTCTTCTTCGTCCTCTGTGCCAGCTCCGAGGTTCAGGCCTGGTCACCTCACAGCAGGACTGCTACTACCTCTCTTTTGTGCAATGTCTCCTGCACTTCTCGCCTCCAGCCACTCCCATACTTTCATAACTGTGTTTTCTTCAGTCTGTTATTCAGCCCCCGTTGCTGGGCTCTTTAAAACCTCTCAGAAATTTCTCACTTTCTTCTCCTTGTAACACTTACATTTCTCATTTCTGTTTTTAAGTTCCTTATTGACCCAAACCAGGTGTGCCTTGAGTCTCGTCATACCCACAAACTGGTGGAGTTTGGAAATACTTATAAATCTAACAGAGAATAGGTGTGTGAATATGAAAAATCGGCCCTTCTGAATTCCAGAAAGTGAAAAATAAGCGTTTCAACAGGTTTATGATTCTACCATGTAGGAAAATTAATGTCAGAAAACATTGTGTCAGTTGTGTTTTTTATGTTTATTTTTAACGTCAAAGAAGATGGTTTCATCTAGGTCTGGTGACCTAGAGTCCTTGCTTGTTATTTTACATAATTAGAGCCATGTAGTTTTTGAGTTGGAAAGGAATTCCAGATTATATAGTCCTGTGGTTTGAAAACTTTTATTGTTTTCACAGCACACTTATTTATTAAAGACAAATCTTATATTAAAAAAACAAGAAACAAAAAGTGGTGACTATTTTTTTTTAAAGGAACTCAGGCATTGAAGTAGGGTGAGAATCCCTAAGTACTACTCATCTAATCCCCTATGAGGCTCTGAGAGGTTGCTTGGGGTCATAAGGACTTCATAATTACGTTCCAATTCTCATTTTTATGTGGAGGAAACTGAAGCTTTGAGTGTGTAAATTTCACAGAGTTAAAGTTAAGGGCAATGCTGATACTAGAATTCAAAATATCCTGACTCTTATCTAGGATTTCTTCCACTGTGTATTTCACAACTGCTCTTTCTTACCATTTGTTTGGGAGACCATTCAAGCTGGTTGATACAACTCTGCGATGAATTTTTAGCTTATATCGAGGGAATAACCACGCATGTCTCCAGTGGAATTCTATGTTGTCTACACAAAATGGCTCAGACTTTCCTAATCACCGATCCAGCTACACCAATTCAGAAGCTTTCTTGGAGCTATATAATTATCTTAGCTAATCCAACGACTAAAATGGAAACTCCTAGTCCCCTTAAATAATATCATGAAGAAGCATTCAACCTTTAAAACAAATGTCTTATAGACCAAACTAAATGCTTAGGGCTAATTAACAATGATTTACCTGGATGAGAAAAAGGATCATGTGATTGAGAATAGTCTCTATCAGGCCTGCCCCTAACAACTATGGGCACAGGGCACAGGGCAAGACTACAAATGGAAGTCCATATCTAAATATTTGAAGTTGTAACTTAATCCAGGCCCACAGCCGTGCCTGAGTTCCTATCCCCACACTGTCTTCACCCTGCACCCCAGGGACTGCTCTTGCTCCCCTAAGATTTCAGAAGTCCTATGCTCCACCTTGGACCAACCTTCATTCAGAAAGTGAATCTTCTGGGGCAAGGCAGGGTGGAAGCAGAGGCTGAGCCCAGGGCTCCTGGGGGGTGTCTAGATGGGTTTAAGTCCAGTTCCTCTCTTCTCAGAGGAAACTCAGGGCTCCCACCCCCACCCTGCAATTCCTTGCATCTCTGACTCGGAACTTCCAGGTTTTTTCACCTACCCAGATTGCCTTTTGTTCTGCAACCAAAAGAATGATTAACTTGACATGCTGAATAGCCATTCCACAATAAGAGAACACTAAAGGTTTTTGGACTTTAATTGATGCTGATATTCTTTATATTTACATACTTTAAAGGGAGTCTTGTGTATGTCGAGGAGGTGGGATTCTCTGACTCTTCCCTTTATTAAAAACAAAGGAACCAACAAAAAAGCAAAACAAAAAAACACCTGTTGAAGGCAAACTTCCTGATTATGTGATTTTTGCATCAGAATATTGGGGATTTTTCAGCTTTTAAAATATAAGGCTTTAGAGAGGCAAATTGTAAAAGAGCTTGTTTGTTAAATGTTTCTTCTTAATTAATGGTACAGAATGGTTAAAAGAAACCACCTGGGCTTATAAAAGAAGTGATATTCATAATTGGTGTCTCCTGACCAAATCATATAGAAGTCTTTCTTTCCAAATGAAAAGCGCTATGATGTGCATTTCTCACAAACCCTTCACTATTGAGTTGACCCTGCTGGATGATAAAGCAGTGTCTGCAACCAAAAGCTAAATCCAGTGGCTGACATGGGCATCTTAAAGAGTTTAGACACACCAGATCACAGCACATGGGGGGCAGTTGTACATCTGTAGTGTTTCCACTCATGCTGTTATTTTCCACTGACAGGTAAGAGTGAGGTTTTGACACTCTTAATATAACATAGGGTGTTAATCTTATAATCACCCTGTCAGCACTTTCTGTCAGCGTGTTAATGGCCACCTTTCAACCACTCAGAGGCACTTGCCAATAAAAATAATACCGGCATCCAGCCAACCTGAAGGGCTTCAGCGACTTTTTTTTCTCTCCATTTTTTTTTCAATCAATGAATAAATTAAAAAGCATCAGCCGTAGAGGCGGCAACCAACCTTTATGACATCCTTTCTGACTTCTGGTAGCGGACTCCCCACTGGTAGTAAAATTCAGGATTATACCTTGGTCACAGTCTTTCCATTACAGTGTGAACTATCAAAACTATTTCTTGGCTTTTAAGATCTCTCTTGACCCAAAATGTGAAGCATCCTTCTACGTAGACTGAAAGCTCCCAATACTCTCAAGCAAAAGTGACCCTCATTAATTAAGCTTACACTTGAAGTTTTTTGTTGTTCTTTCTTCACAGAGTTTTAATTACCATTAACCTGGAAATAAAGTACAGTTTTTGCCTGACAGCCACAATTTTTCTAAATAACAGAAAAGAAAAGGGCCTAGATAATTTGCACACTGTTCTAAAAATTAGCAAATGTAAAGTCATTCAGTAAAAAATTAACGGTGATAGCCCAACGTGGAATTTTACTGATATTAAAATGTAACTTAGAAACACATAGTGATTTGATCCTCTAAATACAAGCATGATCCTGGGTTTTTCAGGAAGTAGGAGAAATTCTAGATTTTCTTAATCAAAGCACTATTTTTTCCCTTTCAGAAATTAAAACAAGTAAATTATCATGTTAATTTTGTCCCACTAATTTGTCTGGGTTTTGGAAAGTGACGCTATTCTCAGAGGTTAGGATGCAGTGACCAGGCTTTGTCTCACTAATGCTTCACATTCATGTCTTCAAACGCAATGTCATTTGACAGATATGCACAGTATTTCCTCTGAAATTAAGATGCACATCCACTGGTCCTTGCCTAAGTAACTACAACAATACACTTAAATTTTGGAAATAATTATTGAGGCGTTATGTCAAAAAGGCAGCCTAATTGTTGTAACCTATAAAAAACGCAAAATTTTCCCCTTTTACCCACTTTTAAGCCTATAATTCAGTGGCATTAATTACATTCACAATGCTGTGCTTCCATCACCATCATCGGTCACCCAAACTTTTCCAACGCCCCCAATAGAAGCTCTGTACCATTAATCATTGATTCCCCATTTCACTCCCCAGGCCCTCACCTCTGATGATCTGTAACCTACTTTCTGTTCCTGTGAATTTGCATATCCTAATTATTTCATATCAATGGAGAAACGCAAAATTCGTCTTTTTGTGACTGGCTTATGTCACACAACATGATGTCTTCTAGGTCCATCCATATTTTAGCACGCATCTGAATTTCATTCCTTTTTACAGCTGAATGATATTCAGCTCATTTATTTATCCATTTATTTATCCATTCAGCTGTTGAAGGACACTTGGGTTGCTTCCACCTTTAGATTATTGTCAATAATGCTGCTAAGAACATTGGTGTACTGACCTCTGATTGAGTCCCTGCTTTCAATTCTTTTGGGTATTTCAGTAGAAGTAGAATTGCTGGGTCATATGGTAATTCTCTGTTTAACTTTCTAAGGAACTTCCAAACCTTTTTCAGTAGCAGTTGCATCATTTTACATTCCCACCAACAATGAATATGTGTTCCTATTTCTCCAATCCTCACCGACACTTATTATTTTCCACTCAGTTTTTTAATAGTAGCCATTTCAGTGCTGAATAAGGTTTTAAAAGTTGTGCAATATGACTTTTGTTTCTCACAAAACTCCCCAAAGTTCTAAATCTCATAAATAGTCAATAATCATGCTTGACCATCTGGACCTTAGTGCTTTCCATTCCTAACCGATGGCTTAGAACTTTAGGATGCCCTCCTTTGAGGTGGAGAAGAGCTAATGTCCAGCACAATGTTGGTGTTACAAACTCAACCCAGAGCATCTGAATAAATTTTCCTTACAAAAGAATGCAAAACTCATAAGAAAATTAAAGTAGCAAAGGCCATTTTACAAGGAAAATAAACATCAGTATTTGAACTGAATTCATGTTTTTATTCAGAGGTCGACCACACAATTTAATATCTAATCAGTATGCTTTTGTCTATGATAAATACTAAACCAGAATGTCAGGAAAGGACTGGAACTTTCTCAGGCTAACCTGGACCTTTAATTTCCCTTGATACTTGAAATAAAAAGGTTAACAGACAATTAAGAAATATCAATGTATCTGAAAATAACAATATTCATACAGGTGGGTTATTATATGATGGAAGCTTCTAGAATCATTTCATATAGAATTTTGAAATGAATTCATGAAAATTTTAATTATATAAATTTTCATTTTCTGCATTTGCTTCTTGATTGGTGCAAACCATAGGCCATCAGTTTGTCTCTTTTACTAATCAGAAAGCAAACAAATGACCAAGAGATAAAAATGAAAGTCAGCTGTGAAGGAACAATTTTTCAACCAGTTGACAGCTTCTTTCTATGAAATTTATTTCAGTTTTTTCACTTTTCTTTCCTCCCTTAACTTCACATTTCCCTTTGGGTTTGGGAACTTCTGTTTTGTGTTAACTGCTATCTTCCAGCTCCACTAAGCTATGCCCAAGCACTCTGTGTCTAGATATTCTAAATTAGTCATTTTTCATGTGGCTATAGGTGTTTGCAATATCTTTTGCAAGGATGTAGCTTTCTGATGCATAATTTCTCATCCAGATATCAGGATATTTACACATCATGAGCATAATCTTCCTAATTGAATGCCTACTCATCAATCTACAATTATAATCACAAAGATCGGTATGAAAATGGGCTATCTCATCTCTTATTTCACCATTCCTGATGTGCTTCTTGTATCTCTCATGTGTTGTTTTAAAAGGAGCAACATGTGTGCAATACTTTTGAGTAGGACTGATGTTTGCCTTAAAGAGTTTCTACAATAACTTGACTGATTTACTTTACCTTAAGGTGCATCTGTCCTCCTTTTGGTTTTATTCATCATACTTTCAGATGGTGTTTTATTTTTCCTAATGGCAGACAGCACATGGCAAATATATTTCCAAGTAATAAAATGCAAAGAAATTCATAATATCCTCTTCTCATTGAAAACTAAGTGTAATGTTTCAGCAAACATTTCACTGGGCTTGACTATAAAACAGTGGAAACAATGAAGTAACGTGTAGAAACTCAGTTTTATGGTACATGGGTCGCATACTTTTGTGAAAGGCAGTCCCTTTCCAAAACACTGATTAAAACAGGCTGCAACTAAAATTTGAAGCTACAAAACGTATCTGCTTTTAAAAAATGAATGGCAATTTAGTCAAGCTTCATTTGTATTATATTTTGCCTACAGACAAAGGGTAGGAATTGGGAGAGGGCATTTAGAAAATTAATGATGAGATAAAGAGTTCAGTTGAGCTTCTCATTTCTGAGCCAGGAAAGCTGTCTCAAAGAAAATGCCACAAAATCTAAATTATTTCTAGGACTCAGACATCTTCTGTGACAGAATGTCAGTGAGATTATGGCGCATAAAAATAACCTGGTTTCTAAGTCATTTTTAATAGACTAATGCTTTCTAAACCAAAGATGCTCAAAGAACTTTCTATAAGCCACTTTATATCATTTCTTTCGTGTGTGCCTGTGAATTGAGATTGAATTAGGTGAAGATTCCCCTCAACTCTTCCAGAAGAGGACCTCTTTAATTTCTCCAAGTCTTTAGTGTTTTATGGGAGAAGAAGAAAGGGTTAGAGGGTTTGTGAAAACACACATCACTGAAGAATGAATGATGGCATGTTCTTACTGATCACTGACAATCTTAGCAGTGGTCAAGATTCCCAGTTAGGTTTAATAGAAGCAGGGGACCCAGACCTGTTGTTTAGACCTGGTCATTAGCTATATTACCCTGAAAGGACGACACAATTTGATCTAGTGCGTGAGGATCACTATTCGGTGACTCAAGCTCCTTTCATATTAGATGATTTCTTTCAATCTACAATGTGTCTCATTCCTCAAAGGAAATTTGCAACTCAATCAATTATATGTTATTTTTTCCAAAAACAAGGAGAAAATTCGAGTTTCTTCTTTTTCCATCCTATTTTGAAACCACATTAATTAAATGTATTTTTATATGCGATTTCACTCACCACTCTAAATACGTAATCAGAAATCTGATTATATTCTTATCAAGGCAATATAAGCCAAAACATAAAGTACCTCCTTATTCTTTTTCTTCCTCACTCTTCTCTAACTCTCATTCTCAGAAAATGGAGAGACTATTTTTATGTTCACTCATCTTTTACTTTCTCCTGGGGATTTCAGCATTCTCAGGGGCTCACATTTACCTGAGTCAGGTTTCCAGAGACTAGGACACATATGGCATAATATTAAAGGATATTTTTTTGTACCGAATGCATGTTAATAAAAAGAAAAATTCTAATTCATAATAAAAGGCATCATGTGGCTTTGTTTTGTAACTATATATAGGCATACGCAGAGAAAGACAGCTACAAATAATGGGAAGTACATCACAGCAGTTGTTTTGTTTTCAAGCAAAAAAAAGGAAAGCCGTAAAAGTGAAAGGTCACTTTTACAAAGAGTAGCTCCATTTGAAGGCTCAGAGGGAAGGCTGAAGAAGCAGCTCTGGAAGAATCGGAAACCAGGGAAACTCAGAGTGTCTTGGTAGCACAGATTTTTTGGGAGTCTCCCTGGGGCACGGATGAAGCCCAACTCGTTCTTTTAGCTCTTCCTCACACTGCTCAAGTTTCAAAGTCCTCGCCTTTACCTCTGTGCTAAAAGGCAGAAAGGAAGCTTCTGAAGAAAGAGGGAAGGAACATGGATTTCTCATTCCACCAGGACGCCTGCCAACAAGGACAGGTACATTCCCAAATAAAGTTTTGGTGCTGGATGGCCAAAATATTAAAATCCATTTCAGCAATGTTTACCTTTAGGTAAGCACTATAGTTTCACAGCAGTGGTAAGGAAAATCATAATAAAAATGTGATAAGTAATGAGAAAAGAAAGGGGTAGAAAGAGAGTTTATTTTCATGAATACTTTAAACCTAATGAAGTTCTATGCTAACAGACACAAGTAGCAGCAAAACATTAATGACCTAGAAGATGCAGGTTTAAGTTACTACATTTACTTAGGCTGATGACAGTTCACTACTAATTAAATCACTAACAGAGGACTCTGCAGCATTTTGGCCATCTCAACATGCTTGAATCAGTTTCTCACACCTAGTTTAAAGGAGTGTTCTTGCTTTCTTTTTAATCAGTAAATAAACTTTATTTGATTAGTAGTTCTCTTCTCAAGGACACCAAACATAGCTTGGTACTTAGTCTAACTAAACAGAAAGTAAACTAAGAACAAACTTGAAAATTACTTTACGGTCTTTTATTAAATGTACCAAACAGAAATACAAAACAAAACAAAAGAAAAACCCAAATATCTACAAACACATCCAAAATTAAGTCTTAAAAAAAATTGGAGACCACTCATGAGAGGAATGAAAATAGAAATTAAGACATTATGCAAATGCAAAATTATGCAAAAATGTAGTAAAAATAGGGCCTTTTTATCAAGCAGCTCATTTATCCTTCAACAAACATAAAAAGTTAAAATAAGCTGTAGTAAATCCAAAACTTGTTTTTAGTTATTCTCCAAAATGTATCACCATAAACAGAAGCAAAAACTTTCTTTCCTTACCTATTTGATTCAATTTTAAAAAGCTTTAAATTTGACTCTTAATTTTCAGAATCCAAATTACAAAGCATATGGGCAGGATATACAACCTACCTATGAAACTGTTACCTAAAGCATGAGAGATTAGAAGAGGAACCTTTTGAAATTAGCCAATCAACTGATAAGTGTGTTTAGAGGCATGAACAGAAATGAAAAAAAAGGCCTCTTTTCTCAAAGTTTAAAATCTGTTTCAGGGAGAGAAGAATGATTTTGCAGGAGCAATAAACTGAACAAGAGAAAAACTGGTAATGTTACTGGACAAAGGCTGTGGATTCTTTTGCCCAATGTACTCTAATGACCAGTCCAGGGACACAGGTGTTTCAAAGAGAGAAAGAGTTTATTGCTAGGCATGTAGCAGGAAAGCAATTGGCCTATTGGCCCAAAATCTGTCTTCCTGAACTGCAGTAAGTCTAACAGTTTTATTAGAGAAAAGATGGGCAAGGTTTAGGATAATGAGCACAGTGGCCCAGGAGATGTAATTAGAAGTTATGTAATTATTGAACATACGCATATTGAGTACATGCTTAGTCACAGAACATATGTAAGAAAATGATGGAAAAAGGTCTGGGTAACTTGCAGGTTAAAGTCGAACCTGCTGTGCATGTCAGGCGGGCCCAATTTGTTTAGATCCCATTTCAGTTATCAAGATAACTTTGAACTCGGGGTGGGTTAGTTCTGGACTGACCCAAGACCCGTCATTAATAAGCATTATTAATGCTTTAGCGATTATAAGACTCTAAATGTGAAAAACAGGATAAATGGGTGCAAAGGAAAGTTAGTCACAAGATTTACCATCACAGGGGCAGAAGTCAAAGGCTGTACAACTATTATGAGAGATCAAGGCAGCTGGATTATAATACAGAGACTGCAGATATTTCCTTCTGTCTTCTCCAATATACCCAAAAGCAAAAAAGAATATCCATATAATGACTCAGTCATCAAAATCATCCCTTAAATCTTAATTTCTCAGTTATAGTAACATGTGTAAGATATGCAAGAAAGTAGGAAATTGAGTTGAGGCTTGAGGATGATTTAGGGTTGAGAAGGTGGACAGTCCTGATTTGGCCATCCCATAGAAGGGGGGGTCATGGGCAGGCATGAGTGTGGTGCAGGGAGGGAATGCCAGCCATGCCTGGAAACAGCCGTGCTAGAGAAAACAGTCAGGGTCCTATGGTGTGGGAGAGAAGAGCTTAGATTTTGGGAACACACAGAAGATTTACCTGGCCAGCAATAGGTGGTGCAAAGAGCGAGGAAACTAAGGCTGAGCAGGCAGGGCCACATTATGGAAAATCCTGAAATCATACAGAAGAAATGCAAAGGTATTTGGACTTGAAACAGCAGAACAGAGCCGTAAGTCAGGGAAAAGTCTGGAAGGGACATGCAGGAAGGATATTCCTACCTCTACTTTTCTTTGACGTGATAAATACTCATAGATTTTAAATAGAAACTGAAAACAACTAAATCAACTAAATAAGACCAGAAAATGTACCACCAAAGAAATGGGAAACCCACAGTTACATCAATGATATGACCCCAACAAGAAAATAATATAAGTTTGAAAAGGGGGGCATTATTTAATCAAGAAATTGAGTGGAATGTGAACCCTTACTGCTCTCCCACTACTCAGCCGCAATCATTGAGCCTTTTGCCTCCAGCCTCAGAGTTGCCTATTCTGAGAAATTCAGCCTACAGCAGAGTGTATGGGGCTCCTCAGTCTGGGTATCGGGTTAAACATCAAGGCAGCAGCCAGGTGCACTTATCCTCTCTCTCTTCTCAAACCTTCCTAAATTAACAGTTAGAAGGAGAGGAAGAAGGAGAGGGAGAGAGAGAGAGCAGCAGTAGGAAAAGGGCCCAACTCAGACTAGCAATTTTAACTACTTTTTGTAAGCTGGAAGCACATGGGGGGTTGACTGACTTATCAGAGGAGAAGATACAAACTAAGTGCCTACAGAAAGGAACACCAAAGAAGAAAGAGATAATTTTTCCCTTAAAAACTCTGGGCTTGGAGATAATAAATTGTGAATGAACACAAGGTGAGGTACAGACCGGAAAACAGGGGAGCTGCTTAAAAAATCTCAGTATGGAACAATCATCACACACACACACATTGTGTTTCCATTTCTTAATGTATAGAGCTACACAGGCAAAAGAAGAGATGATTATTCTCTTGGGAATCATAAGTAATTGAGAACAATCTCAACATATTGATACTTGGAAATCTCCAAAGAAAGTGAGTTTACTGTCCCAACATCCTGTAACAAAGTTCCCAGTTCACAAGCCCACCCAAATGCACAGTGTTCAATCCCTCTCTAGTATCAATGAAGAGTCAAACACCTTCTGACATTTTAGAAAAGCCTACAACATAAAAGAGAGACTCAAACAAACAAATAACAAAAAGGATGGATTAGGGCACAAGGGCATATCTCCATCTTACTTGTCCTTTAAAAATTGATTTCTTAATATGTATTTCATAGGAATCCATTACTTGTCTTCTGTAGTTCTGCTGGCATCCTGAATTTTCTGTTTCCACATCAGTTATTCCTTTCACTGCTCTTGATAAATCTTGAAGGCAGAGAATGATAAAAATAAAGGCTAAATGATGCTTAAGAATTATTATGAGATGTATTTATTCATGTTCTTTCTGGTATTAAAAGAGTTCATTAAGATCTGACTATAATTTCAATTTAACTTTCAATTTTCTCCAGTTCCAGAATGCCCATTGAATACTACTGATTTTTGTTTTTTGGTTATTTATTGGCATTTTGTATATTTTTAAAAAATTATTTGTTGTCTATTGTTACTGGAAGGAAGTAACACATTAAATAGGGTGGCAAAAAATGTTTTTGCTTAGTTGGCTGAGGTCACACATATTTGTCATGTGCCATCCATCTGGATTTTAAACTTTTGGGTTTCATATGGAATTTAAAAAGGAAACATATATGCAACAAAAGCAATTAAAGCTAATTCTCCAAAGACTTCCCTGCAAATGTTCCTCCTCCTTAAGAATTCATTAAATGTCATTAGTCTTTTTGAAAACAATAAATGCATGTCATCTTTATTTTCCACATTGTGGAAAGTTTGAAATTGAACGACTGTAAAATCTCGGCTGCCATCCTTAGTTCCTAATTGACTTGGACATATTGAAACGTAAGTAGGTAATAGGGTTACTCTCAGAGTTCTACTTTGACCATTCTTGGTCATATTTTCCATCTCAAAGCAAGTGGATTCCAAGAAGGTGAGCAGTATGCATGTGTGACTGTCATTATTGCATCTACAATAAATAGACTAGGTTAAAAGGGCCCACTCAGGATGTATTCCATTCCAGAAGTGCTTTAAAATTTTGAAGTTTGAAAACAGACTCAATTTTGGAACCTACAAATTATCTATTCTTCTGAAAAATATATGCAATTTATTTTTGGCGAAGTATTATCTTTTTGTTCTCAAACTTCAATAAAAATATAATATTTATATGGAGAGACACCAGCAAGATATATATAGTAATTGATTGAGAGTAGCAATCTACAGTTATTTAATATTTAATTACTTTTCTTTGTTAAACCTTGCTGTGCATTACTCTTTTATTCAGGCTTTTCAGTTCTTGGAAGAGTTCAGTATTAGCTCTTCATTAGCTTTTTAAAGCATACTAGTAGTTACATTTATTGAGTTCAGGCACTCAGTTCATTTGTGATGTTCAATCATATCTTCACTCCACAGCTTCTCAGGAGTTTTAGTGTTTCAGTCTGTTTTTATAGAACTCCATCCAGTCGATCTAATTGCCGTTATCAACAATTTCTTTGACTTCCTTAGGGCTCTTCTGAAATGCAGTGGTCAAAATTGTACCCAATATTCAAAGTGGACTGAGACTAGAATTTTGTACAAACCCAAAGCATCGCATTAAGTGTCTGATGGATGTTCTTACCGTCACAAAACACAGCCAGCACCCCCAGGAATCGAGTAGTACGGTTATAAACTATTCTGATGATTTTTCTCCCAATAATTTATGTTCTTCATCACTGAAATATATTTATGAATTTGACAAATGAAAAATTTTGGAGTGGGGGAGATTGTTAACTGCTATATCTAGGGGGTCTTTACTTATTCCATTTTTTTCTCCTCATTTTCTCAAACTATTATTTTTCTGACATTGATATGCATTTATTCTGTATTTCAATTATTTTCTTTTTTTTACTTTTGGATAGCCGGTACCTGGAACTTATAATTAGCAGGACTACCTAGGTTGAGAGAATGTGGGAAAAGCAGATTAAAAGTTGTTAAGGCACATTTAACACAGATCTAGACTTGATATTTACCGCAGGTTAAATTTTGTAGGTGGGTTTCATCTTGTCTTACCCTTTACTAACAAAGGGCAATGCTTTCTTCCTTTATTAGCAGGGTCCAGTTGTAAGAAACAGAAAACAATACAGGCATTTCAAATGGAAAGGGGACTTAATATAGGAAATTAAATGATTATAATATCATCGAAGAGCTGGAGGAATAGGGTTAGGGACCAACTGGAAAGAAGGTAGAAGGGAGTTAGAGAGAGCCAACCGCCCTACTTATCCTCAGTCTATCCTTTCAGATCTTTAAGCAGGCATGAAAATTCCTCATTAAGTAAGATAGCATATATAAAGCAACCAACCAATTCTCCAGCAATGGTACTAGCTAAATAGCCTCTTTAAACATGTTTTTCTAAAAATGGTTTCTCCTTGGGTCTCAAGTTCATTATCTGGGATAAATTATATCCTTCCATATCTTCATGAAAATCTCCCTAACATAAAATTTGGGGACAAGTGGAATTGATCCACAAAGTACGGTATAATGGAAAGAATATGGTTTTTATAAGGATTTTTTGAGACAAGCATGAGTTCTAATCCTGGCTTGCTCAATATGAGCTACTCTACAGATGACTTATCCTCCTGAGCTTTTGTCTTCTTATTTATAAAAGAAATATATATATATACACACACACACATATATATAATATAACTAAATAAATATATCTATTTATAAAAAAAATACCTTATATGGTTCTGTTGAGATATAAATGAAATAATGTATCTTTGCATAAGGAAATGCTTGTATTGATTGAATGACCTATCAACTGAATGACCCATACATCACAAATACTATATTATACTTTGGGCTCCTTTCATCTATCTGAGATATTAGTAAGATAAGCAAATTATCCATCTCACTAAGGTAGAAAAGAGAATGGAATAATTACCACAGGAGAAAGAGAGGTGAAATGCAATTTGACATTAGAAGATACATCAGATGAACTCGTTTTAAATCTTGGTCACAACCCATATAGAAACATAAAAGCTAATCAGAAGATTCATTACCAACAGTTTTAATGAAAGGAAATATGCTAGACTAGAACAGAAGATAGAGAGTATTTCATAAAGTAAGGAAAAGTATGTTGTTATTTTGTTGTACTATTTATGGGGATGCGGATGGCTGTTTGCATGAGGGCACATGCACAAGCATACAGTACAAACGCTTCTAAAATGCATTTCCATGTTAGATCACAAACTAAATTTGACAGCCACCAACCACGGATAGCGTTTTCTGGTTTTCTTAGTCCATCCTATCACCCTTTCCTTCTAGAACTGACTGCAACCAGCTGCTGCCAGTCTCAACCCCTCCAAATCCCCCCTAAACGCTGCTGTCAGGTTTTCTTTCTGGAATGTAATTCTGGTTATTTTATCGACTGATTGAAATATGCTAATGCCCACTGGATGTTCTTTTGTTGCCCCATGAGTTTGGTGAACAGGACCACGTCTTCTTCTCTGCTGTGTCTCGGGTGGCCTTGGAGAATTTCTCTCAGTTTCTCCTACAGGCTAGTGCTCATGCTGCTCCAACGCCCAGCTCTTCTGTTAGGAGCACGTGAGGTCTTCCCTGCCGCAAGACTCTGCGGCTTCCTGCAGTCCCTTTGGCTTTACTCATGATGACCCTCCTCTTGCCCGCCTCAGGTCAGCTTTTACCCTCTCCATGAGATCTCTTTGACTTCCAGTTGCCAGATGTGGCAAACAAAAATACAGACTCAATGCGCTTTTTATTTAAAAATAAATTCCAGATCACTTTTCTCTTGTGACTTTAAATGTGCTTCACTCGTATTAATAATTACTTAAATTGAATTTATTGAGATTTAATGCTTAGTCCTTAATAATTCTAAGTATTCTAATAATACTCATATTAAGTAATTTATATTAAATAATATTTATATGATCGTTCAAAATAGACTAACACCATAACAAGATTTTTACAAATGCATGTCTCATAAATTTTTATAGTATAAAAATCTATACTTCATAAAATTTCTATCCATTCTCTGACAATAATTGCTTTGTGCAAGCATGTCTTATTGCATAAGTCACACTATTACATTAAAATTCCATTTCTGTATCTTTCACTAAAACATAAAGAAAGAAATCTTTTTATTCGTCTCTTTTTACTCAGTAACTGGCATAAATCCTGGCCTATAGGAGATGCCCAATAAAAGAGCTGAATCAAACTGCATCTGTTTTTCTCATCTACACAGGTAGAAAGGCTTCGATTAGACGGTTTGTGGAAATAGAAAAGAAAATCTAGGAATTAGAAATATTGCAAAATAAAAGCAACAGGATTAGAATGTGGTGGAGGAGATTAAAAAGTTAAAAGACTGATAAATTTTGCTGTATGATTTTTCAGGGTCAGGTTCACGTGTCAACTTGGCCAGGTGGTGGTGTCCGTTTGTCCAGTTGGGCAACTGCTGGCCTGTCTGTTGCAATGAGGACATTTCATAGGATTAAATCATGATCACGTCAGTTGCATCCACAGCTGATTCCATTTGTAATCAGCCAAGGGGAGTGTCTTCTACAATGTGTGATGCTTAATCTAATCATGGGAAGCCTTTTAAGGAGGTGTCAGAAGAGACAGGCTCTTCCTCCTTCAGCCAGCGATCCTCTCCTGTGGAGTTCGTCCAGACCCTCCATCGGAATCTTCACCTTCACAGCCTGCCCTGCAGATGCTGGACTCTATTTTACATGAGACATTTTTATTAATTTTATATCTACAGATATTTCCTGCTGATTCTGTTTCTCTCTAGAGAACCCTAGCTAATACATAATTGTTCACTATAATATTACAAATATGATAAATAGAACTCTAATAACCTACACAAGTAATTTTAGAGACTCATCTGATGATATGGGTAATATTTTGACATGTTTTAAGTGAAATAAGGCAGTTTATAAAATAATATGTTCAGTATACAGATGCACACCACAAGGGCCTTGAGGATTTGCACCGGAATATCTCAGTAGGTGGGATAATGAGAGATTTTTATAGTTTTTTTTTTCAGTAGCCATAGTGTATAAATCTTATGTTTTATAATAAAATGGATATTGCTTTTATGATAAGAAAATGTAATGTCATTATTTAAAAGTGTGCAGCTGGGATATCAATCCTGACAAGCACAAAAGATGCTGTGACTCCTAGAAGAAAAAGAGAAGTCAAGAAAGATACAGCTGTGAGTGGAAAGATAATGAACATGTACTTTTGTTTTCTGCTCCTCTTTCTATTATGGAATATTTTTACTATACACAGGCATACCTCAGAGATAGCGTGGGTTTGGTTCCAGAACACTGCAATAAAGCAAATATTCCAATAAAGCAAGGCACATGGACTTTTTGTTTTCCAGTACATACAAAAATTATGTTTACACTACACTGTAGTCTATTAAGTATGTACTAGTATTATGTCTAAAAGACAATATACATATCTTAATTTTAAAATATTGTGTTGCTAAAAAACCATCATCTGAGCCTTCAGTGAGTTGTAATTGTTTTGCTGGTGTAAGGTTTTGCCTCAGTGTTGATAGCTGCTGACGGATCATGGTGTTAGTTGCTAAAGGTTGGGATTACTGTGGCAATTTCTTAAAATAAGACGACCATGAAGCTTTTTGCAGAGATCAACTCTTCCTTTCACAAAAGATTTGCTCTATACCATGATACTCACAGTAGAACTTCTTTCAAAATTGGAGCCAATACTCTCAAATCCTTACACTGCTTTGTCAACTGAGTTTTTTTAATGTGATATTCTAAATCCTTTGCTATCATTTCAACAATGCTCATGGCATTTTCACCAGAATAGATTTCATCTCAAGAAACCACTTTCTTTGCTTCTCATCCATAAGAAGCAACTTCTTACCCCTCCAAGTTTTATCATGAGATTGCAGCAATTCTGGCTTCCTACCATTTCCACTACAACTGCAGTTACTTCCTCCATTGAAGTCTTGACCTGAAAGTCATCCGTAAGGGTTGGTATCAACTTCTTCCAAACTGTTAATGTTAATATTTTGAACTCCTCCCATGATTCACAAACGCTCTTACCAGCATCTAAAATGGTGAATCCTTTCCAAATCGTTTTCAGTTGACCTTGTCCAGA
Organism: Myrmecophaga tridactyla; assembly: GCA_004026745.1. Taxonomy (NCBI): domain Eukaryota; kingdom Metazoa; phylum Chordata; class Mammalia; order Pilosa; family Myrmecophagidae; genus Myrmecophaga; species Myrmecophaga tridactyla. The sequence goes on from PVIY010020918.1 coordinate 34,199, forward strand.
TTCATCAGAAGAATCACTTTTCATGGCCGGTCCATAGAGCAGTCAGAAATCACACAACATTTATTAAGATCGATGTTATATGGACATATTTGTGGTGCCTCAAAGCAATTCAATAGTAACATCAGAGATTATTGAACATGGATCACCATAACAGATATAATAATAATGGCAAACCTGAAATATTGTGAGAATTACCAAAATGTGAAACAAAGATATGAAGTGAGCACATGCTGTTGGAAAAATGGTGCCATACACTTTCCCAGGGCATGTTGCCACAAACCTTCAATTTGTAACAACACAGTAACTGCAAAGTGCAATACAGCGGTGTGCAATAAAATAAGGCATGCATATCAAAATTATTTCAACAAATGAATCAAAATTATTTCAACAAATGAATATCCACAGAAAATTGTTGATTTTTTTTAATTGAACTTAAATTAGGGATGTCCAACAGCAATTTAGATCTTTACTGTATCTTCTAGAAGAAAAGGACTTAGAATGGAGAAAATCACCCTCACATAAGAAACAAGAAACAAAATGTAGAAAGGAAATAAATTTTTAAGAACCTAATCTATTCCAAACAGCTTCTAGGCCACTTCTTATGCACTGATTCGTTTTATTTTTAGACGAATCCTATGCAATAGCTATTCCAGCTATTCCACAGCTGCTGAAAAAGGCTCATTGGTTAGGAGTGGCAGTGGTTGCAGTTATAGCAGTAGTGGAAGCAATCTCAGAGGGAGAAGTAAGAACTACTACTGTCCCATGAATACTTGCTATGCACTGGGTACAAAGCCCAGGGTTTTGAGCACATTTACTTTAATGAATTTAAGATAATGAATAAATGAAATTGTCAAAGGAAAGTGTGGAGTGGAGGAAGAAAACCAAAAGTAGAACCTTAGGGAGTTCTTCACTTTTGGGTAGTGAGAAAAACAGGGGGGTTAGCAAAACAAAGGGATGTAATGGTTGAAAAGGTAAAAGAAGAAACAAGCAAATATTATCATATAAACAAAAAGGAAGGCAAGTATTTCAAGGAAAATGAAATATTAAAAGCTTTTAAAAGGTTGAGGAAGAAGCAACTGAAAGTATTGATAACTTTTTCTTGTACCTTCCCAGTTTATAGGTTTGGCCTTCTCCATCCTCTATCTTGACTATTCTTCATAGGAACTTGGAGTTTGAGTCCTGGCTGAAAACTATTTTTTTCATTTGGAATCAAAACTGTGATGATAGTACTCAGCAATATGTTAGATTTAACAAATTGCTTTTTTTTCCACTTAGTAACAATGAATTACAATCATACATGTTTGTATAAAGCAATGAAATATAACACTTTCACTGAAGATATTTTATGGAACTACTTGCGTAGCTATGTAAAACTGCCCGGAAATTTAGCTATGTAACTTCACATTTTGCTTCTCAGAAGAGTTTAGCTTTTCTTCAATGTTTTTTCTTTATTAGAGAAGCTGTGAGTTTACAGAACAATCATAAATATAATACAGAATACCCATATGCCACTCCACCACCAACACTTTGCATTGGTGTGGAATATTTGTTACAATTGAAGATAGCATATTCTCATGATTGTACTATTAACTAAAGTCCATGGTTTAACATAAGATTCACTGTTTGAGTACTGTTGTTCCATGGATTTTTTAAAAAAAATTTCATCATTGCCATACATGCAATCTAACATTTCCCTTTTTTCATATCCATATTTCAATGCTGTTAATTGCATTCAAAATATTGTGCTACCATCACCACCATCCATTACCAAAACATTTCCTCATTCCAAATAGGACCCCTGAACATTTTAAGCCTTAACTTTCTGTTCCCTAACCCAATCCCATACACTGTAACCTATATTCTAGATTATGACCTGATAAGTTTGCTTATTGCAGTTGTTTCAAATCAGTAAAGTCATACAATATTTGCCCTTTTTGTGTCTGGTTCACTACCCTCAAAATGATGTCTTCAGGACTCATCCATGTTGTCAAATGCATCAGGACTTCATTCCTATTTATGGCTGAATAATATTCCATTGTATGTATAGACCAATTTTAATTATCCATTCATCAGTTAATGGACACGAGTTATTTCCATCTTTTGGAAAATGCAAATGAAGCTGCTATGAACACTGGTGTGTTTGAGTCTCTGCTTTCAATTTTTTGGGGGTAGATAACTGTAAGTAGGATTGCCTGGTCATATGGCAGTTCTATACTTAGCTTTCCAAACCACCAAACTGCTGTTGCACCATTTAACATTGCCACCAGCAGTGAATGGGTGTTCCTATATCTCAGTATCCAACCAACACTTGTGAGTTTTCCATTTTTAAATAGCAGCCAGTGCCTGGGTGTGAAATGGAATTTCATTGTGGTTTGGATTTTCATTTCCCTGGTGGCTAATGATGTTGAGCATCTTTTCATGTATTTTCTGGCCATTTATATATCTTCTTTGGATATGTCTATTCAAGGCTGTTATCCATTTTTTATTGGGTTGTTTGTTTTTTGTTTTTGTTTGAAGGGTTTCTTTATATATTCTGATATTAATCTTTCATAGGTACATAGTTTCCACATATTTTCTCCCATTGTGTAGGTTGTCATTTTACTTTCATGATAAGACCTTTGAGGTACCAAAGTTTTTTTTTTAATTTTGATGAGGTCCCATTTATCTATTTTTCTTTCTTTTGTTCCTTGTGTTTTGGGTGTAAAGTCTAAGCAACCATTTCCTAACACAAGTTCTTGAAGATGCTTCTCTATGTATTCTTTGAGGAATTTAGTAGTTCTGGTTCATATGTTTAAATCTTTGATCCATTTTGAGGTTTTGTTTTGTTTTGTATAAATTTATACATTTTTTAATAAATTACTTTATTTTTGCAAATGGAGATCCACTTTTCGCAGCATCATTTGTTGAAGAGACTGTTGTTTCCCAATTGAGTAATCTTTGCCACCTTGACAGCAATGAGTTGTCCATAAATCTGAGGATTGATTTCTAAGTTCTCAATTTGATTCCATTGGTTTATATGTCTATCCTCATGCCAGTGCCAGGCATGAGGCTTTGTAATAAATTTTAAGATCCGAAGCATGAGTCCACCAATTTCATTATTCTTTTTCAAGATGGCTGTAGCTATGGAGGCCCATTACCCTTCCATATAAATTTGATGATTGGCTTTTCCATTTCTGCAAACAAGGCTGTTGGAATTTTTATTGGGATTTATTGAATTTATAAATTGCTTTGTGTAGTATTAACATCTTAACAATATTCAGTCTTTGTATCCATGAATGTGACATTTACTTCTATTTATTTAGGTCTTCTTTGATTCCTCTTACAATGTTTGGTAGTCTCCTGTGTACAAGTCCTTTACTCGCCTGGCTAGATTTATCCCTAGATATTTGATTCTTCCAGTTGCTATTGTGAATGGAATTTTTTCTAGATTTCTACTTCCAATTGCTCATTGACTTTGTATATAAACACCATTGATTTGGGGATGCTGATGCTATATCCCACCACTTTGCTGAATTCATTTATTAGTACTAGGAGCTTTAGTGTGGATTTTTCAGGATTTTCCATATATAAGATCATATTATATGCAAATAAGGAAAGCATTACTTCTTCTTTTCCAAACTGGATGCAACTTATTTGTTTTTCTTGACTAATTGCCCTGGAAAGAACTTTTAGGACAAGGCTGAATAACAGTGGTGACAATAGGCATCCTTGTTTGTTTTCTAATCATAAAGGGAAAGTTTACTGTCTTTCACTTTAAGCAGAATGTTAGCTGTGGGCTTTTTATATATGCCCTTTATCATGTTGAGAGAGTTCACTTCTATTGTTAGTATTCTAATGTTTTTATCATGAACGAGTACTGGAATTTGTCAAATGCCTTTTCTCCATCAATTGAGGTGATCACGTGCTTTTGTTCCTTCATTCTATTAATGTGGTATATTACATTAATTGATTTTCTTCTGTTGAATCAACTTACATACAGGGATAAATCTCACTTGATCATGGTGTATAATACTTTTAAAACACTGTTGGATTCAGTTTGCTGGTGATTTGTTGAGAATTTGTGCATCTGTGTGTTATCCATTCTGCCATTCTCTGTCTTTTGACTAACAGTTTAATCCATTTACATTAAAGTCAATATTGATAGTTGCTCTAGTTCACTAGCTGCCAGAATGCAATATGACAGAAATGGAATGGCTTTTAAAAAGGGGAATTTAATAAGTTGCAGGTGTGCAATTCTAAGACTGAAATTGTCCCAGTTAAAGCAAGTCTGTAGAAATATCCAATCTGAGGCATCCAGGGAAAGATACCTTGGTTCAAGAAGGCTGATGACATTCGGGGTTTCTCTCTCAACTGGAAAGGCACATGGCGAACATGGCGATGTCTGTTAGCTTTCTCCCCAGTCTTCTTGTTTCATGAAGATCCCCCAGGGATGTTTTCCTTCTTCGTTTCCAAAGTTCTCTGGTGGTGTGGGTTCTCTGCTTCGTGGTTCTTGTCGCCCTGTTGTGGCTCTGCTCTCTTGGAATCTCAAGCCTTTTCCACAATGCTTCCTCTTTTAAAGGATTCCAGTAAACTAATCAAGACCCACCTGGAATGGGTGGAGTCACATCTCCCTCTAATGAAAGGTTAATATCCACAAGTGGGTGAGTTACATCTTCTTGGAGATAACCTAATCAAGTTTCCAAACTACATTATTGAATAGGGATTAAAAGAAATGGTTGCTCCCACAAGACTGATTAGAATTAAAACATGGCTTTTCTAGGGTACATAAGCCTTTTAAACCAGCCCAGTAATATTGGGCTTTCTTCTGCACTTTTGCTACGTATCCTATGTATGTCTCGTACCTTTTCTGTACCTTACTTTTGTTAATACCTGTTCTTATGTTTATTTGATTTCTTGTTTTGAACCATATTGAGGGTCTTCTCAGTTCTGTCTGAATATGTATTTCATCTAATTCTTTGTGGTTACTCTAGGCTTAAAATTTAACATTCTAAATATATAACAATCATATTTTGTTTGATACCAAACAATAACATGCCATATACTGTTTCTATACTACTCTGTCCCACATCATTTATTTCTACTTTTTACCACATATATTTGTACATTGTATTTCTAAAAGCATAGATTTACAATTACTATTTGTACATTTGTGTTTTAGCACCTGTAGGAAGAAGTAGAATTACATACCAAACAATATGCTGTAGTAGTACTGGCATTTATAATTACCCAAAAGTTTACCTTTATAGTGGTTTTTATTTCCTTATGCGGCTCGCAACCACTGTCTATTGTCTTTTCCTTTCAGTCTGATGATCTCCCTTTAGCATTGCTTGTAAGGCAGGTCTCCTGGTGATGAACTTCTTCAGCTGTTCCTCAGCTTTGGTTTATCTAGTATTTTGGTTTATTAGTGCTTCCAGCAATGCTCCAGAAATTGAGTGGTTTTTATAAAGGGGAGTTATTAAGTTACAAGTTTTCAGTTCTAAGGCCACAAAATGTCCAAACTAAGGCATCCAGAGAAAAATACCTTGATTCCAAAGAAAAGCCGATGTCTGTCACATGGGAAGGCATGTGGCTGGTGTCTGTATCCTCTCCCAGCATCTGGTTTCAAATGACTCTCTTAGCCTGTGAATCCTTCTGGCTTCTGGTGTGCTCAGCATCTCAGGAGAAGGCTCATGGCAATGTCTGTTGGGCTCTGCATCTCCAAACCCACGTCTAGGCATCTGTTCTCTCTGTCAGCACTCCAAGCATCTCCAAAGGTCTGCATTTATGTTGCTTCTGAAGAAACTATGATTTCTCCAAAATGTCTCCCCTTTTTAAAAAACTGCTAAACTAATCAAGATTTGATTCCTAATCCACTCACAAGATTGGATTAGGAAAAGACTATGGCTTTTCTGGGATACATAACTGTTTCAAACTAGCACATCTAGGAATGTCCTAGTATCTCCCCAATTTGTAAAGAAAGTCTCACTGGATATAAAATTATTGACTCGCAATTGTTTTCTTTCAGCAATTTAAATATTTTAACCCACTGCCATCTTGCCTCCATGGTTACTGATGAGAACTTGACACAATGTATTTGGAATCCCTTATATATACATTGCTTTTCTCTTGCAGCTTTTAGAGCTCCCCTTGTCCTTTGCATTCAGTACTGTGATCAATGTATGACAGAGTATGTTTCTTTCATGTTGATCCTGTTTGCTGTGCTCTTATCTTCTAGGATGTGCATATTCACATCTTTTGCTTAGTTTGGAAAGTTTTCTGTCATTATTTCTTTGAATATTCCTTCTGGCCTCTTTCTCTCCTTTTTCTCTTTCTGGAGCTCCCATAATGCAACTGTTGGTGTACTTGATGGTGTTCCATAGCTGTCTTAAGCTGTTTTCACTTTTAAAATTTCTTTGTTCTCTCTCTGCTCCTCCACCTGACTCATTTCAAATGTTTTGTCTTCAAATTTAATGAAGACAAGCTCTTTTTTCTGCAAGCTCAATCTGCTATTGAAACCCTCCTGGGCATTTTTAATTTCAGTTATTATGGTCTTCAACTCCTGTAGTTCTGTTTGGCTCCTTTGAAAAAAATTCTATCTCTTTACCAAGACTCTCATATTTCTCATTCATTGCTTTCCTGATATTCCTTAGTTCTTTCTTTGTAATTTCATTCATCTCCTTGACTGGTTTCTGGATCATGTTGTTAAAGGTTTTGGTAACTAGGTCCACATTTTCATCTTCTTTGTTGGTGTTTTCTGGATTTTTATCCTCTTCTTGGATGGGCCATCATTTCCTATTTCTTTGTTTGTCTTGTAGCCTTTTATCACATACTGTACATTTTAGCATTTTAAAATGCTAACTCTCAGATTTATTCCCTGAGATGTTTGTTTCTTGGTTTTGCAACCAGTCGGTGATAAGACAGATTTTTCTTGAGCTTCAACCCTACTATTAAGAAGGTCTGTCAAAGATAAATGCAGTGTGCAGGGCTTTCCCTGTCTTTTCGGATCTTGGTTGAGTCCTAAAATTTTGCTTGTTAGCTGTTTTGGAGTTCCCCTGTTTACAGGAGTTTGATGGTTCCCTCTCAGGAGATAGACCTCCATCTACTAGAAGTTGGAAGCTGACTGGTCTTTCTACCAGACTGTCCATCTCTATAGTTTTTATAAGTGCAAATTCAAGGAGAAGGGCACAATGATGAGCAATTTCCCAAGTCAGTCCTTCCTAGACAAAACAGGGCCAGGGACCCAGGACAGGTGCACAGACCAACTCCACAGTGGCCTGTAGAAGGGATTGGGAAGGGCACGTAGAACTTCTCTATGGCTCCTCAAAGCTAAGCTCTCCTAGCCTGCTCAGCAAAGGCAGCCCTTCTGCTAACTCCCCTCCATAGCCCTGAGGCAGTGCAGCAACTTCAAGTCTCCCCAACAACAGCTCCTGCCTGGGATAGGTGGAAACAGTGGCAGTGGTAGCCTACGACTGAACAGCTTGAAGCAATGTTACTGCTGCCTTTGTCTGCATGGGTGGAAACAAAGGCTGCCCTCAGAGGCAGGCCCTCAGTGCTCTGAATATACTAATCAAAGGCCATGGGCTGGTCAGCTGTGCCCACCCTGGTCTTGGGGAAGAGAGTTTTCACATGCCTTTCTTTCTCCAGCAAGTTAACCAGGGACTGGGCCCTGTTGCATTGTGCTGCGAGAGTCAGGGATGGGTGTTGATCAGAGAACTTGCTCAGGTAACTGAGTGTAATAAATTTAATCTTCACTACCATAATGCACCAGTCTCTTCCTTCCGCTGATCCTTGTATGCTGTACCGTGTTCTTCTGGCCTCCTGAGTTTCAAAATAGCCGTTTCTGACAGTTCCTGCCTGTTTAACAGTTGTTTTGGTATGTGGACTGAGTACTGGAGCTCCTACTCGACCATCTTTCCTCAAGCCTTTAGACTTTAGCTTTTGATTAAAACTTTGTGAATGGGCCATCTTTTTCCAAATCATTGTTAGAACTATAAAATTAGATATGTTTAACACCTGTCTGTTATAGACTATATTTTCCGTCCAAGGAGTATTATTCATGCCCCACATACCAAGTGTTTAACATTATATTTCTTTCAATCCATGTGCAATCAATTTATTAAAAGAAGTATAATGTTGGTTGTCAGCTTCTGGTAAAAAATTCTCAAAATTATCACTTATTTTTAACCTAACAATTGAAGGAAAATTGAGACTTTATAATCAATTAGACATTAGACATCATATCTGAGACACTGATTTTTCTTCTTCTCTATAGATATTGCCAGTTTCATAATTTGATAAACCCATTCTTTATAATAAATTTCTTGAGCATTGCCATGATTTCTTTTGAGAGATTACCATGCATGGCATCCTTCCTTGTGTTGAGTGAATGGCGGATGCTTGGACTTGTTTCTCCCACCTCACTCCAGAGGATTTCCAGGGTTAAGCCTTTCAGAGCTACTTAGAAATTTAGGTCTCCTGTTCCTTCTGGGGCTCCAAATTTTTGCCAGAGTAGGCAAAATGTTAAAAAGAAAAATTCTCAATAATTCTCAAACCCATCGATTCTTCTGGAAGTGGGGAAATATATAGTCATGGTTGTTAATCCACCTTCCACCAGGCCTCCTCTCTCTCTTGTGGTTCAGGATTTTATGCCTCTATTCTATAAACCAAGTTACATATCGGATTCTTATCACCCTGGCCAGTTGCTGAACTATTCTTTGACACTACCAGCAGTTCTTCAGAACCAAGTTTCCTTAATGCTAAGCTTCAATTTCCTCATAGACCTCTCTCCACACACATTCTTCAACAGCCAGTTCAATGTGCCCTGTTTTAAAAAATCTTCTCTCTCAGGTATTACTGATTTTTGTAAAGTATTGTTTTTTATTTGTCTCCAGATTCACAAGATGAAGAGTGGTGTCGCCAATACCTGTCATTCTAGAAAGCAGATTTCACAAGGAGCAGAGACTATTCTCACCTTCAGAATGCATGCCCAGATGATGAAATAATTGATTTCACATTGTTCAATAAAAAGTGATATATTTACTTCTCAGTAACTGTTATGCACAGCTAAGTGCATAAGGCTACAATTCCA
>PVIY010020919.1:0-43258 GCA_004026745.1 Myrmecophaga tridactyla
GCTGGGGCAAAAATGAGCAACCTCTGCTTTGATCAGGTTCACCTAAGCTGGGGGCCTATTTTTAGTAGTCAGAATTTGTTAATTAGTTCCACAATTGGCGTTTGATTGTGCCCAGTCCCTGCTGCTGGTAAAGTCCTTTCCTTTCCCCTCTGGAAAGCGGCCTGTAGGGGAGGGGTGCTGGCCGCCGCAGCTTTGGGAACTCACGGTTCTTGGGGGTGCTCACAGCCGGTCCAGCGGTCCAGACTGGGGTACGCTGTGTGTCTGGTCACTGACGTGGCCCCAGGAGCTGTTCTGTACTGTTTCTGGTTATTTAGTAGTTGTTCCTGAGGACGAACTAAAACGCGCACGTTGTTAAGCCGCCATCTTGGCCCAGAACTGTGTACATGTTGGCAAAGATTTTGATGAGAGATTGATTTATAAATGGATTTAGTAAAAATGCAGTCTTTTGTTTGTAGAGCACCTTGGTGACTATGCTCTGACTTGGTTGGAAATGGGCCTGTGAGACCATAGGAGATCAGAGGAACAAAGTCTTGTGAGGCCTGAGGCTGATCCTAAGTTGTACTGAAGTAGGCCGAAGATGTCTTCAGGTAAGATGGCCCCCTAAACTATTGCTCTCTCTGTTCTTTTCACTGAGGAGCTAGAGTGCCACTCCCTGCTGGGAAAGGAGGAAGCATGTGCATTTCTCCTGCTACCTCTTTACCAGAAGCGACCCTGGTGTGTTAGGGTGTCCATTCCAAAACCACAGTCATGGTCAGAACTTCTGCTCAGAATGAAGGAGCAGAACTGGCATCAGAAACTGAAGACTTGTCCTTATGTTTAGCATTCAAGCTTGGGAAGATGTGTGAACTCAGGCAGGGTTTGGGTTCACTTCCCTCTGGGATTGGAGCTCTCTGGGAAGGTAGCTATAAATGAGCAGTGAGAAGGCAGAGCCTTGATTTGATTTACAGCCACATTCTGAGGTAGCCAGGGAAGCTGTGTTGCCAGACTTGGAGGGGGAGAATCAAGTTGGGAACCCAAAGTCTGAGAACAGCCCTGTACATTAGGGCTCTGGGGGCAGCTCATGGGTGTTGCAATGTTTTATAAAAGAATATAATTATAACTGGAGCTGCTTTAGTGATGGTGCACAGTGGGAAGCAGATATTCCTACTGAAGGATAAATGTAGTTACTTGAGAAATAGTAGAACTAGAGTATTGCTGTGATACGACAATTTTCCCCTGATATTTCAATATCCACAACAACCCACCATGAAATATTCAGTTACAGCTAAAAGCCTTCTCCCCTACCTCTCTCCATCCTTTGAAATATTGGAGACTCTTCGATCTTTCACCTCTTGGGACCTCAGTGCCCTTTAGTTTTCCCCATCCGCTATCTTGTCCAGTGAAGCGTGGGGGTTAATCCAATCTAACCTTCTGCACCACCTCCATGGAAATCCAGGGGCCCTGTATCTTGTGAGTGCATCTTTCTTTCTCTCTGCTTTTCTTTCTCTAAATTCTCCAGGAGAGCAGTAAAGTTCTTGATATTTTTGTTTCTGCTAGTTTTTTTAATGCTGGCATTTAGGGCTTTCTCTCTACTTCTCTTTCTGTGAATTTTCCAGGAGAACAGTTAAGTTCTTGATTTTTTTGTTTCTTGATTTTTGTCATTTAGGGCAATACTTTCCCTCTCAGCACTGCCTTTGCCACATCCCATAAGCTCTGATATGTTTTTTCTCATTATAATTTATCTCCAGATACTTATCAGTTTCTCTTGCAATTTCTTCTTTGACCCATTGATTGTGTTGTTTAATCTCCATATGTTTGTAAAATCTCTGGTTCTTTGGTGATTGTTAATTTATAGTATCATTCCATTGTCATCAGAGAAAGTGTTGTGAATAAATTTAAATCTTGCTAAAATTTTATGTCCCAGCATATGATCTGGTGTTTTGGGGTATAATGATCTATATATGTCTATTAGTTCTAATTCATTTATCACATTTTTTAGGTTCTCTATTGCCCTATTAATCCTCTGTCTGGTTGTACTATCCATAGTGAAAAGTGGTATATTGAAGTCTTCCACTCTTTTTTTTTTTTTTTAAGTCTTCCACTCCTATTGTTGAAACATCTATAGCTCACTTAATTTTGCATTAGAGCTCCTTGATGGGGAACATAGGTGCATTGTCCTTTACTAATTAGTAATGTAGTTTGTCACTTAAAGTGTCTTGACATTTAAGGTCTGTTTCAGCTGATATCAGTATAACAACTTCTGCTTTCTGTAAGTTACAACTTGCACAGAATATCTTTTTCCATATGTTCTAGTTTGCTAGCTGCTGGAATGCAATATACCAGAATCAGAATGGCTTTTTAAAAGGGGAATTTAATAAGTTGCTAGTTTACAGTTCTAAGGCCAAGAAAATGTCCAATTAAAACAAGTCTACAGAAATGTCCAATCAGAGGTATCCATTAGTCTTACAAGAAGACTAATGAAGTTCAGGGTTTCTCTCTCAAAGTGGAAGGGCACATGGCAAAAACAGTCAGAGTTTCTCTCTCATCTGGAAAGGCACCCAGTGAACACGGCATCATCTGCTAGCTTCTTCTCCTGGCTTCTTCTCCTGGCTTCCTGTTTCATGAAGCTCCCCAGGAGGTGTTTTCCTTCTTCATCTCTAAAGGTTGCTGGCTAGTGGGCTCTCTGCTTCTCATGGCTATGTCATTCTTCTCTGACTCTCTCTGAATCTCTTATTCTCCAAAATATTTGCTCTTTTATAGGACTTCAGAATCTGATCAGGACCCACCCAAATGGGTGGAGACATGTTGTCACCTAATCTAGCTTAACAACCACTCTTGATTACATCACATCTCCAGGGAGATGATCTAATTACAGTTTCAAACATACAATCCTAAATAGGGATTAGAAGAAATGGCTGCCTTAACAAAATGGGATTAGGATTAAAACATGGCATTTCTAGGGTACATGCATCATTTCAAACTAGCACACCATATTTTTGCTTTCAATCTGTTGGTATCCTGGGTTCTAGGGTGATCTCTGCTAAACAGCATATAAATGATTTATATTTTTAAATCCATTCTGTCAGTCTGTATCTTTTAATTGGTGAGTTTAGTCTATTAATGTTCAAAGTTATTACTGTAAAAGTGGTACTTGAATCTACCATCTTTTCTTTTAGTTTTTTTTTTTTTTCCTCAGGTCTTTATGTTATTTTCCATCTCTCTGTTGTTTCTTATTTATTTATTTATTTTGGTCATCCATGGTCTGGGAACTGAACCTGGTATTTTCCATCTCTCTTTATCCTTTCAATTTAAATTACCCTTACTGGTACTCTTCAATTCTGTGCCCTACTCCAGACCTCCCTCTCCAATCTTTTTTTTCCTTCAGCTGACACCACTCCCTTTAATATTTCTTGTAGGACAGGTCTCCTGTTAACTAGTTCTCTCAGTTTTTGTTTGTCTTTAAGATTTTGACCTCCTCCTCAATTTTGAAGGGCTACTTAGCTGGATTGGAGTTCTTAACTGGAACCCTTTTAAATTCAGGATCTTAAATTTATCATACCACTGTCTTCTTGCTTCCAAGACATCCATTGCATAGTTCAAACTCTATCTTATGTGTTTTTGCATGTAGTAAATTGTTTTTCTTGTGCTGCTTTCAGGACTTTGCTTCTCTTCAACATTTGCCAGTTTGATTGGTGTATGTCTTGGAGTAGTCCTATTTGGATTTCTTCTATTTGGATTTCATTGAGGCTCTTTGGTTTGCGCATTTATGTTTTTATAAGGATTGGGAAGTTTTCCCCAGTTACATCTTCAGCTAACTTTGTGGGACCTTACTCTTCTCTTCTCCTTCTGGGACACCAATGATTCGTATGTTTGAGTGACTCTTGTATCCATCATTTCTGTAAGAGCCAGCTTCATTTTTTCCATCTTTCTTGCCATTCATTCTTTTGTGTGGTCTACTTCAATTGTTCTGTCTTCTAGCACACCTATCTTCCTTCTTCCTTCTTTGAATATACTATCATGTGTCACTAGTATGTTTCTGATATGGTCTTCTGTATCTTTCATCTCTGTGTTATATGTCATTTTTCTGTTTAATCTTTTGAATTCTTTTTTTGGCTCTTTTAGTGTCTTCTTGATTTCCTTTATTTCTTTATAAATATCTTGTATTATTCTGTATTCTGTGTCCCTACCTACCAGTGTTTTGATCTGTTTGGCTGTGCTATTTTTGCTTGGATCTTCACATGCTTTGTGATTTTCTGTTGGCATAGACGTCTGTTGGCCAAGCTGTCAGCTTGGTCAGGTAATGGTGTCTCAGTCTGTTGCTTGGACATATGAAACTCATCTATGGCTGATTACATCTGCAGTTGGCTAAGGGGAGTGTCTTCCACCATAAGGGATGTTTAATTTAATTAGCTGGAGGCTTAAAAGAGAGAGGTCAGATGAGAGCGCAACACAACATAGACCAAGCAGTTCACATACCTCATCTCAGCACTCACAGCTTAGCCCAGACATTTGGAGATGCAGAGGAATCACTCTGAGGAAAGCTGTTGGAACCCAGAAGCTGGGAAAGAACGTCAGCAGACATTGCCCTGTGCCTTCCTGTTGAAGAGAGAACTTCAGATGAAAGTTAGCTGACTTTCCTCAGAAGAACTGTTAAGTTTTCAACTAAATAAATTCCATTTTATGAAAAAACAATCCATGTCTGGTTTATTGCAGTTTTAGCAGACTAAAACAATTGGATTTGGGGCATTTGATTATCTTTATAAGGTTATTTTACAAGCTGGTTTCTTTTCCTTGTCTGAAGTTTTGCATTAATTGATTTTGCATTAAAGGTTCCCTTTTGCACTTTGTTTGTCTGTCCAAGGCCTGGATCTTATGTAGTGGGAACGATTCTACTTGAGGGTCTATTCAGCTAGGCAGGCATGGATAGGTATCTTAGTGGCAGAACACCTGCCTGCCATATGGGAGACCCATGCTCGATTCCCAGCCCATGCACCCAAAATTTAAAAAAAAATAGTCATGATAAAATAAAAAATATGTACATTAGAAAACCACCTCAGCAGTAGTGGGCTCCAAACTCAGGAGGAGACACCCCAAGATATATTGGGTATCTACTCATTCTAGTGCCCATAGAAGGGAGAGAAAATAAAACTGTAATAAAAAAAGTTAGAATTAAAATAAAAGATCAATAAAAATTTAAGTGTGTAAAAGTAATGATAGTAGTATTAATAAAAATTACGGAAAAATATATTTTAATTATTTCAAACCCTAGGCATATAGGCAGTTTGACAGACTACATTTACCATTTCTCAGCAGGTGACACTCCTGAGGCACCTACTTCCCTCAGACCCACCCCTTCCTTACTGTAGCAGGTTGGGAAGATGACTGCATGCAGAATTCTGCTCCTTGTGCACAGCAGTGGATGGGGGAGTCAATTGTAACACCTGGGAGAGCTAGTGATCAGCAACACATGGTACCCAGCCAATCCACCATTGACTATATCCAGTGGGAATGCTATTTGCAGCACCCGGCCCAGTGACTTCTCCAAGTGCCCAGAGACATAGGTCTTTGCAGTGGAAGCCAAGGCCTGCCTCTGGGCTCCCCACAGCCACTGCTGGCTGTGCTTCTTGCAGAAATTCCCCCAGCCAGCAGCTGGGGCAGGCTGGCACAGAGGACAGTCCCTTGGATCTCTTCCTGGTGTGCTGCTGCCTGTCACCAGTATGGGTCATGGCCAATCAGACTGTACCCTTCTCTCCCCACCCTGATCTCCCTGTCTCTCTACTTCCCGTGAAATACTGGAGACTCTCTTTCACTGCTCACCTCCTGGGACTTCAGTACCAATCATATTTCCCTGTCCCCTGTCTTCTCCTATGAAACAGGAATGAATCCAGTCTACCCTACTCTGCCATCTTCATGGAAATCTAGGGGCCCTGTATCTTGTGATTGTGCCATTCTGAGTTCTAGTATCCTCTCCATTCAGCTTGTGTGTGGTACACATACTCATTTATTATGCACTTCAGCCTGGATATGGCAAGGACACTTCTGCTCACACTTCATTGGTTAGAACTATCATCTGGCACCATGTAGATGTTTAGTGTGTTATAGTTTTGGTGAGGCTCTTATAGCATTTCCCAGGATTAACACTACACTTACTGTAGTGTTAAAAGTAATGAAATACCAGTTTCTTTAAGCATGAGTTTCACATGTCCAAGCAACAGGCTGATGAAACATTTCATTTACTTTGTGTATGGCCCCTGCCTGGGAAATGGTCGCAATAGCCATGGGACCTGATACACAGGGGTGGACTTGATCTGAAGGACACTGCCTGAGAGCTGTAGAAGGATGCCTGCAATAAGTTCTTGCAGCAGATTGTGTAACAAGGTCAATATTTCCCACGGAATTGCAATTTCACAGGTGTCTCTGGCTGGGCAACTCAGTCTTGTGCTACAAAGCCAACTGAGCAATTTTTACTACCACTAGGCAGCTGGACCTGGGCCTGAGAGGTAAGCACCAGGCTCTGGAGCAGTATACTTTGCTACCAATGTTGGTAGAAAAACTGGGGCCAGGGCCCACAGCTTTAAGCACCCTAAAAGCAAACCCCTGAACGATTCCCTGAACCCTGCACTTGTGACCCCACCAATTGGGGAATCCCTGTCATGTGGTGGGTCACACAATAGCTGCAGAAACATGACCTGAAAACTGGGCTCTCCCATGGAAGAACCTATGCAGAAGGAGAAAGACTGTTGAAGGAGCAGTTAGATCCAATCTATGTCAACTGGTGCTATTTATAGCAAGTTCCAGTTTATAGCAGAGATTTATTAAGGTTTCTTCCCCTACTGGAGAAAGCAGAACTCGGCATGGGTCTTTTCACAGCAGTGAATGGAAATGGGCTGGGCCATTGCACTGTTAGACTTCAAACAGTGTTAGACCCTCCAAAACAAAGAATGGTCTGATTCTGACTCTGACATTGTCTCAGTGTAAGGAATACTTCCAGGATATCATTTATTGGTGGTGTGTGTGATCCCAGATGTGATGTCAATGTCTCGGTCCTTGTGGATGGCCAGGTAATGCCCCTTGTATCTGGGTGGAGATGTTTCGGCATGGCCTGAGGAGAGACAGTGCTCCCTATTTCCTGCAGTTGCAGTGGGTGACAGTGTTGTGCTCCTTACTGTTCCCTGAGCTGAGATTGGTACAGTTTGATTCAGGAAAGGTAGAAGCTTGATATCTTACTTCAGAAGTTGAAATCTGAATGATGTTGGGTGCTGGTTTTATCACAGATGGTTCTTCTGTTAGACATTTAAAAAATGCTGTTGAACTTGCATTATTTCACCTACATAAGGCAGCCAGGCTTAGTGCCTCTGGCCCAGGTCCAGGCCCAGCCTGTGCCCTGGTCACAGCTGTAACCCCAGGCTCAGGCCCAGATATACCAGCCTTAGCTGAAGGTGATACCTGCAAGAAGTATAATGAGCAAGGCTGGCAGGAGCCATTAAAAACTTAGCTACTGGACACAAACTACAGTGGTCACAGTGAGTGGCAGTGTCATACTTGGCATCCCTGGTATCACTTTCCAGTCTATTAAGAAGCATCTTATTCCCATATCCTCTGTGAGCACTGGCTTCTCATCATGGTGGATCCTAGAGATAAGGTGCTTCAGGACTACTACAAGAAGCTGTTGGAGTACAAGAAGATCAATAGCTATCTCAAGGAGTTAAGGGAACAATTAAAAGAACTTACCAAGCAGTATGAAAAGTCAGAAAATGATCTGAAGGCCCAACCAAATGTTGTTCAGATTGTTAAAGCTACATATACACCAAGATATGTTGTGGGTTGTCATCAGCAGCTTGACAAAAGTAAGCTGAAGCCAGGAACAAGAGTTGCTTTGGATATATGACTACACTACCATGAGATACTTGCCAAGAGAGATGGAGCCACTGGTTTCCAATCTGTCTCATGCAGACACTGGGATTGTTTCTTATTCTGAGATCAGAAGGCTATCAGAACAGATTTGGGAATTAAGAGAGGTAATAGAACTACTTCTTATAAACCCAGAATTATTCTAGCATGTAGGAATGATACCTCCAAAAGGCTATTTGTTATTGGGCCATCAGGTACAGGAAAAACACCCTTGGCATGAGCTGTTCTAGCCAGCTAGACTGCAATTTCTTAAAGGTTGTGTCTAGTTCTATCGTAGACAGGTACATTGGTGAAAGTGCTCATTTGACCAGAGAAATGTTTAATTATGCCAGGGACTATGAGCCATGCATCATTTGTATGGATGAAATAGATGCTATTGGTGGTCATCGGTTTTCAAAAGGTACTTCAGCTGATAGAGAGATTCAGAGAAGTTTAGTGGAATTACTGAATCAAATCAAATTTTAATTCTGCAGAGTTAAAATGATCATGGCTACGAAGAGACCAGATACTCTGTATTTTGTCCAGGAAAGTTAAATAGAAAAATACATACTGATTTACCAAATGAACAGGGAAGTTTAAATATATTGAAAACCCGTGCAGATCCCATTACAAAGCATGGTGAAATAGATTATGAAACAATTGTGAAACTTTCAGATGGCTTTAATAGAGTAGACCTGAGAAATGTTTGTACTAAAGCAGGTATGTTTGCAGTTTGTGCTCAGCATGATATTGTAGTACAGGAAGACTTCATGAAAAGAGTCAGAAGAGTGGCTGATTCTAAGAAGCTAGAATCTAAGTTGGACTACAAACCTCTGTAATTTTACTGTTGGTTTTTGATGGCTGCATGACAGACATTGGCTTAATGTAAAAATAAAGTTAAGGAAAATTATGTGTTGGCAATGATCTTATTCAAAGTATATGAATAATAATACATATGAATTACATAAAAATTAGTAATTCAGTAATTCTGCTCTCAAGATTGGAACAGAGAAATTTGTATGTTTGTTAATGCTAGTTTTTTGCAGCAGAGGTTAAAAAGAAGAGTATGTTGAAGCATTTTATATTTGCTGTGTGAATATTTTGTAAAACATTGAAAATGGTTTGAGCTAGTAGTACAGGAGAACATTTCTTGGCTTATTTTATGCCATTTGTTTTCGTCATCCTAAAAAGTTGAATAAAATCTGTTTGATTCAGTTCTCCTACAAAAAGAAGAAGCATCTTACTTGGCCAGTGGTACCTAAAGCTCTAACCACATCCAGAGGTTCTGCTCCTGCCAGAGCAGTTGACCTCAAGCCACCATCATGCCCAACCTCTGTGTCCATGGCAACAACTCTTGGTTTTTGAGCAGCCACTTCTATGACAGGCCCAGTGGTAGTCATCACCAACCTAACATCTGTGCAAGCCCAAGATAGTGTTTGGTGACACAAGTGTCCCAAACCACAAGGGTTCATCTTCCTGGAAAAAGCAGTGACACCTGCCCATTTCTGGCTTTTCATGCAGCAGCAGTAAAGCTCTCTTTTGCATGGTCAGCAGGGTCCACAGGTCTAGGTCCAGCCTTGGCCTCCAGCACAGATCACAGTAAGTCAGTAAGCTTATCCTGGAACACCTTATCAAAATGCAGAAGCAGAAACTGCAGCTTCCCCCACAGCTGACAGTGACACAGGCTCAGCTGGAACCCCTACCCCTAATGCCTCAAGTACAGATGCATTCCACTAGACCCCACAATGCCAGAGACCCCAGCTCACCATGGTCATGGCCCCCATGCCCAGAGCCTTCCTCACAGGCATCACCATTAACAACTTCCAGGCGGCCCAGTTCACCTGCTTCCCCACCTCCCAGCTACAAGTGCCAGGGCAGGTGTAAACCCAGATGATTGCATTTCAGGTGGTGTTCAGGTGGCTCTATGAAGCACCTCATGGTGTCTGTTCCCACAGCCATGGTCTTCTTGAAGAGCACCTTCCACAGCATAAGGGCTGACACCTGAAGGACTGGATCTGCAGATGAGGCCTGAAGATGCTTCTTCAGCCCCAGCTGCCTTGCAGCAACAATGAATACATGTCAACTGTCAGGCTGGGGCAGCTGGGGCCTTGTTGATGTTTCCAAGATAAACACTGGCTACAGGGCCCCCACTGGAACAGCTTGCCCCTGCTCTGGCTGTCACCTTTTCTTCAGTTGGGTAAGAAATGATCTCAATCTCTGATGTGGGTCTGGACCTCTCCTCAATGTCTTAGACCATGATGTACTGATGGGGGATGAGTCCACTGATGCCATTGTGCTGACCTTCCCACAAGTCATTGTGAGTCACTGAGGGATGCCCCCTTCTTTAAGGACCGCTTCCGGGCTGTCTGGCCCACATAGTCAAACTATGCAACAGCCTCAGTGGGCTAATACTCATCCTCACTTATGTGGTGCTCTGTGGTCACATCCTGGGTGGAGTCTTCAGCCATGGTAGTGTCTCCATGAAGGCTGTGACAGTAATCCTCCATGCTTCCTTCACTGCTCTAGATGGGGGGTCCTCCTGCTTCTTGGGGTTTGGTGACATGTTCTCATGCTGGATGATGATTATTTTAATCAGTATATTTACATGGGCTTGGCAGGACACCCTGTTGGTCATGGCCCTCAGGCACTGACATCAGCAAGGGCCCAGTGCAGATGGAAAGGTTGTAGGGGTCTATCATGTTCTCTTCAATGAACTGTGATAAATGATTGAGAAAGGCAAAGAGGTATCCCATACAAATCAGAGTGGGTTGGGGCAGGATTTCAAATGTGCAGAGCTCTCTCCTACAGGTTGTCCATTGTGACACTGGTAATCAGGTTGAGGAAGATGTCCTTGGGGAAGAAAGGATGTTCCAGGCCCTGGAATTAATGCTTCAGGACAACCGCTCTGGAGTCCATATCATGGTCATTCTGGTCACCAGCCAGGGAGTCTTCTCCTCTCTCAAAGGTGTTTTTTATATCATTCAATTCCACCTGGGATCTGGATACCCAGAGGATTCCTTCATGCTGTAATCTAGGTCTGTTGATAACCAGGATACAGCTTTCTACCACCAGAGGAATTGCCTGGCTGGAATCCTGTGAATTCGCAATTGAACTACATCTGTCCAGTCTGTAATCTGTCCATTGATGTAACAATATTGTTCCACCTGGCATAGAATGAAGGCATATATTCAGCAATAAAACTCAGGCACTCAGCCTTCCCCCCACCCACCAAGTCTCCAGCAGAGTTCCCACACTCAATTTTTCCTGGAGTTTTTTTTGAGCTGGTCATGCTTGACTTCTAACTTGATGATGAAGTTCCTGCCCCCCAGGTACTCCTTCATTTTCTCAACTTCCTCAGAAGGGCATAGAAGAAGAAGAAAAACTTTGCCCAGAAACCAGAGAGCCAGAATTTTGGTTTCAGCTCTGGCTGAGTTACTTGGGCAAGCAATCTTCTCAGGATTTCTTTCATTTTTAAAACAATTTTTATTTGAATAAGAAGTACAGGTTAACTGATTTTAGGAATCACTTCAAGTGTTAAAATTCTGTGATTACTTCCCTCTAGTATATTTTTTATTTCATCTACAGTTTCTTTCATTTCCTTTAGAGGTGTTATTTTTCTATATATGCTTTCAAATTCTTCTTTATGCTCTCCTACTCTCTTCATTTTTTTGTTTTAGGCTTTTTTTTGTAAATTAGACAAGTTGTAGGATTATAGAAAAATCTGGTAGAAAATGTAGAGTTATTACATAATCCCCTCTCACATACAGTTTTCCTTATTATTAACACTTTGCATTTGTATGGTAGCTTTGTTGTAATTAATGAGACTATTACTATAATTATATGGTTAACTATAGTCCATTGGGTAAATTAGGGTTCACTATTAGTGTTTTTATTCCTGTAGATGGTAAAACATTTTTTATCCTAGTAACATAGATGTAATAAAAATTTTCCCCTTTCAGACACATTGAAATATATGATTCAGTGATGTTAATTACATTCATAATGTACTACCATCACCACCATCCATTGTCAAAATTTTTCCTTCATCCCAAACAGAAACTGCCAATAAAGCTTTAACTCCCCATTCCCTACCTCACCATTGCCTCTGGTAAGCTGTATCCTAGTTTCTTACTCTGTGAATTTGCTTATTCTAATTATTTCGTGTCAGTGAGATTATATTTGTCTTTTAGTGTCTGGTGTATTCCACTTGGTATGATGTCTTCAAGATTCATCCTTGTCACAAGTATCACAAGTTCATTCCTTTATAATGCTGAATAACATTTAAATTGAATGTATATACCATGTTTTCTTTATCCATTCATTGATTGATGGACACTTGGGCAACTTCCATCTTTTGGCAATTGTGAACAATACTACTATGAATATCAGTGTGTAAATATCTGTTTGAGTCCCTGCTTTCAGTTCTTTTGGGTATGTTCCTATAAGTGGAATTGCCTGGTCATATGATATTCTATACTTAACTTTGATGAAGCACCAAGCTTTTCCTCAGCAGCTGCATAATTTCACAAATCCAGCAATAGTAAATGAGTTTTCCCATTTCTGCACATCCTCTCTACCACTTATTTTCCATTTTTTAATAGTAACCATTCTAATGAGTGTAAAATGATATCTGTGCTGGTTTGAAAGGATGTATGGACCCTAGAAAAGCCATGTTTTAATCAGAATCCCATTTCATAATGACAGAATAGTTCCTCTTCAATACTGTATGTTTGAAACTGTAATCAGATCATCTCCCTGGAGATGTGATATAATCAAGAGTGGTTGTTAAGCTGGATTAGGTGATGACATGTCTCCACCCATTCGGGTGGGTCTTGATTAGTTTCTGAAGTCCTATAAAAGAGTAAACATTTTGAAGAGTGAGAGATTCAGAGAGAGCAGAGAATGCTGCAGCACCAGGAAGCAGAGAGTCCTTTAGCCAGTGACCTTTGGAGATGAAGAAGGAAAATGCCTCCCAGGGAGCTTCATGAAACAGGAAGCCAGGAGAAGAAGCTAGCAGATGATGCTGTGTTCACCATGTGCCCTTCCGGATGAGAGAGGAACTCTGACCATGTTCACCATGTGCCTTTCCAGATGAGAGAGAAACTCTGACTGTGTTCGCCACATGCCTTCTCACTTAAGAGAGAAACCGTGAACTTCATCGGCCTTCTTGAACCAAGATATCTTTCCCTGGATGCCTTTGATTGGATATTTCTATAAACTTGTTTTAATTGGGACATTTTCTCGGCCTTAGATCTGTAAACTAGCAACTTGTTAAATTCCCGTTTTTAAAAACCATTCTGTTTCTGGAATGTTGCATTCTGGCAGTTAGCAAACTAGAATGGATTTTGGTACCAGGAGTGGGGTGCTGCTGCTGTTGGCAAATACCAAATATGTAGGAACAGTTTTTTAAGTGGATAAGGGGAAGATTCTGGAGATATTGTGAATATGAATATGAATGCTGTATCATTAAACTGATATCTCTTTTAGTCTTGATAGAGATATCTCTTGAAGCTTGAAAGAGAAGGCTTAGAATGCTTTGAAGAGACTGTTGGTAGAAATGTGGACTCTGAAGCTACCCGTGACGAAGCTCTGGACAGAAATAAGGCACGTGTTATAGCAGACTGGACGGAAGGTGATCCTTGTTTTAAAATGGCAGATAATCTGGCAAAATTGACTAGTGGCTTTGGCTGGAAGGCAGATTTTAAAAGCCATAAACTTGGATATTTAGCAGCAGCTAGCAAACTAGAATGGTATCTCAATGTGTTTTTTAAGAAAAAAATCTTTTATTGTGAAGTATAACAAATATACAAGGAAAAGAAAGAAAAAGCAATAATTTTCAAAGTACACTTCAACCAGTAGTTATAGAACATATTTCAGAATTAGTTATGGGTTACCATTCCACTATTTCAGATTCTTCATGCTAGTTGCTACAGAAAACTGGTAGCTAGAAGAAATATCAATATAGTGATTCAGAAGTCAAACTCCTTTGTTAAATCCTGTTTTCTCTGTTATAGCTCCTCCTTCGATCCTTCTCCCAATCTATGGGGATCTTTAGGCAATGCCCATTCTGACTTTTTTCCTGTTGAGAAGGGGTGTTGACACTAAAGGATAGTGGGATATTATAAGTTGATAATCTTGGAGAGGCCAGTCCATCTGGGTTTCAGGATTCATCTGGCTTAGGAATCCTCTAGAGATTGTAGATTTCCAGGAAAGCAAAGTTAGTGCATCAAACTTTTATAGAGTCTCATTTGGAGCCCTAGGTGTTCTTAAGAGTTGAGAGGAGTGATGTTGGTTGGGGTTTAGCAAAACTTGGAAATTAGCACTCTTTAAATGAGGTTTACAAAAGAGTAACCTCCAAAATAGCCTCTTAAGTCTATGTGATCTCTCTTAGCCCCTGATACCTTGTATTTTTTTAAACTTTTTTATTGTATAATATAGCATATATACAAAGCAGAGAAAAAAGCAATAGTTTTCAAAGCACTCTTCAAAAAGTGGTTACAGGATAGATCCCAGAGTTTGTTGTCATGGGTCAGCATATGATCCTGTCATATTTTTCCTTCTAGCTGCTCCAGAATACAGGAGGCTAGAGGGCTTGTATACTTTTTTATCATCACAATCAACTTTTTTTCCTTCTTTTTTTGTGAACAGTAGCATGTATACAAAAAAGCTGATAAATTTCAAAGCACAGCACCACAATTAGTTGTAGAACATATTTCAGAGTTTAACACGGGTTACAATTTCACAATTTCAGGTTTTTACCTCTAGGTGCTCTAAAGTACTAGAGACTAAGAGAGATATCAGTTTAATGATACAGCATTCATATTCTTTTGTTAAGTCCTGTCTTCTATGTATTATTGCACCATCACCTTTGATCTTTCCATACCTTTCATTGGGGTTGTTTGGGTTATGGCAATTCTAAATTTTTGCTATTGGAACGGTCTGTCACTTGTATGGGGTAGGGAGATGGAACTATCTGATGTTCTGGAGAGGCTGGGCTAGGTTTCAGGACTTATCTGGACCAGGGACCCATCTGGAGGCTGTAGGTTTCTGGAAAAGTTACTCTAGTGCCTGGAACCCTTGTGGAATCTCATATATTGCCCTAAGTGTTCATTAGGGTCGGCTGGAATAGTCCTGGTTGGGGGTTGGCAGGTTATGATAAGTAGAAGATCTACCTAAAACTTGCATAAGAGCAACCTACAGAGTAGCCTTTCGACTGGTCTTGAACTCTCTCTGCCACTGGTACTTTGTTAATTATACTGCTTTTCCCCCTTTTGGTTTGGGTGTAATTGTTGGCTGATGCCTTATTTTATTGCACTTCTTTTCCCCCTTTTCATCAGGAAGGCATTGTAGATCCCATGGTTCCAGGGCCAGTGTCATTCCAAAGAGTCTCATGTTGTCAGGGAGACTCTCACCCCTGAATATTATTTCCCACTTGGGGGAAAAGTAATGATTTTCTTTGTAGAATTGGGCTAGAGAGAGAGAGGCCCCATCTGAACAACTTAGAAGGTTCCCTGGAAGCAACTATTTTATAGATAGTCTTAGCTTCTACATTACATAAATAAGTTTCATAGGGGTAAGCCTCAAAATCATGGCCTGGGCATATTTTCTTGGGAGTTTCCACCGGTTGAGAGGGTGCCTGGGATTTCCTAGATGGGGAAGTTTAGTGGTTCCCTTTTTTTTCTTTCAGATCCTCAAGAGATTGTAGCAATATATATATTTTTTTGCATAGGCAAGCTCCAGGAACTGAACTGGGATCTCTAGCTCGGCAGCCGAGAATTCTTGCCACTGAGCCACCATTGCACTGCCCCAGCAATGCTTTTTAATTATCAGCCCACCATATTCTGAGATGTTCCTAGTATTTCATTAAGTTATACATAATTAAAGGCCTCATTCCTATTCTAGACACCAGCAACTTGGGTAGTTTAAATGAGATATACAGACATTAGATTGTATGTTACAGAAAATTTAGGTTCTAGACATAATAAGCCCCTGTATCTTTGTTCTCGCTCAGTAGGGGCAGGTCTGGAGTACGCACTGTCATCTTTTATCCTGCATTTTGATTTGCCTTTTCTCCAGCCTGATTGGCTTTTTTTTTTTTTTTTTGTAATTTAGGTCTGATAATCTTTTTTGGTTATTTCAACTGTTACTGTATGTACATACACTAAGTTTTAGGTAGCAACACTGCATTTCTGTGTATTAGGTATCCCAGAATTACTCAAAGTTCCGGGGAGTACCTGCTGATACACATATACCTCAGTGTCTCAGAATCTAGAAACGCAACTTCAGACTAAGTGTGGCTAAGGGTTTACAATCTAAGCTCCAGTTTCCTTCTAAATATTTTCTGAAAGTGATCTTAGCTTATTTGTTCTTTTGTTTCTGGATTATTTTGCCCAGCACACTGTCCCCAAGGTTTATTCAGATTATTTCATGCCTGAATACCCTTCCTTTTTGTAGCTGTGCCATATTCCATCATTTAAATGTATCAGAGATTACCATCCTGTTTCTCAGTTATTGTGCCCTTCAGGTCCCTCCATTTATGGCATCATGGGTAACGTCCAAAAGAAACAAACTGTAGCTTAACATAATCCTCACTTAGTTGACCAATCAGCAGCATTGTCAATTTTAGACAATTTTCATTGCCCATGGAGACAAAGAACAGAGAAAAATTCATGAAATATCAAATCAAAACTATCCATTATCACTTGTACATCTACCTGAACTAGTTTCCCCTGGTATTGCTGTGGTACTGTTGATGTCTTCCTGTTAACTGTTGGTCATAGCATGCATTTTTAGTTTTCTCCCATGCCCCTTGGCTAATTGATCTGTTAAAAGCTACACAGAAATCCAGTTTGCCAGGATGCACTTTACACATCCTCCAGAAGATGGCAGTCTTGGGATACCTCTTCCCCTCAGGCCCGCCTTATCTCAACCAAGTCAGGCAACTGGGCTGTGACCCAACCAGGTGTAAAGCCAGTCAGGGCCACTGATCTCTGTGCATGTTGAAAGCTGCCAACTTCTGGGCATGGGCTTGGCTAGTGTGCACATCTGCAGAGAATCTGCTCATGAGCATGATGGGCCTGGTCCCCCCAGGTACCCACGTGGAATGACCATTGACCATGGGACCTAGTATTTCAACTATCTCTGCCCACGACCAGCCTGTAAGTGCCTTTTGTTGTGGCCTGGTTCACTCCCTTGTACACACATCACCATCAGTACATGCCATGAGTGCTCCAAGCACAGATGTGCCTGGCAGTGTGGGTGTGGCTTACTCCATCATCCCACCTCTCCTTCCGTGCACTGCATGAAAACCCCAGGACCCCACAGAGTAAGGATAGTAGTGTTAGGACCCAGTGAGTCTCTTATGTCAGCCAATTATTGGATTCACCCAGGTCGCTGTAATCCCTCTTCCTGAGAGGAATTCCCCCCATTTTCATCCAAAACCAGAAGCTCACAGTAGCCTGCCTCAGGGGTCAGGGGGTTAGGCACTCTGCTCAGTGCATAGGTATGAAATCTGCTGGCTTCAAGATTCCCTTTGTGAGTTCCTGGCTGTGGAGCTGAGAGGGAAGAGCTCTCAAGGTGATACTGGAGGTGGGAGTGCAGGAG
Source organism: Myrmecophaga tridactyla (assembly GCA_004026745.1). Taxonomy (NCBI): domain Eukaryota; kingdom Metazoa; phylum Chordata; class Mammalia; order Pilosa; family Myrmecophagidae; genus Myrmecophaga; species Myrmecophaga tridactyla. The sequence goes on from PVIY010020919.1 coordinate 17,473, forward strand.
CAGGTTTCTCCTTTAACCCCCGATATAACCAACATGTTACAGTTCACCCAGTTGTGAACATAAAAGGGTAAACTCACCCCATCCCCTCAATCATAATTTTTCTGCTTTTTCATCCAAGTTTTCCTTATATAATGTAGACATCCCTTCTCTGGTCACTCATACCTTGGAACCACTGTCTTGGTTGTTTTTCTGTCAGTTTTCTAGCTGTACCATGGAGCAGGGGTGAACTCAGCATATCCTGTTCTGCCGTCATCTTCTGAACACCTTGTGGGCCAGGCCAAGGAAACAGACGGCCAAGGTAGGGGTCCTATCAACCCTCCCCCAGTTTCAGTTTTCTTATCTTTGAAATGGGCATGATATGTTTCTGTCATATCTGTGATCTGGGACTTAAATGCGATATTGGACACCTAGTGCACACCCCGTAACACAGACTTAGGGCAGAAAAAAAAGTTGAAATCATAAAAGAGTTGCAGTCCAGCTGCATTTGGGACACTACTGACTTGGGGACACCATTGCCTACTGCAGTGAGCGAGGAGGTGGACCACTCCCACAGGGAAAGAGCAGTAAACTTCCTTTAGCCCCAAATCTTTCCCCAGAGTCTGAGAATATTCATCATCTGACCAATAGACTGACTAACTGTGGAGCAAATGGTACCTGTAAGAGAAGCAGCTGCGTCCTGCAGTGTCCCTTTAGCACTATCTAATGAGAAAGCTTAAAATTGTGCTAAGCATAAAAGAGTAAGTCCAATCTAGACAAATATTGTATGATTCCACAAATGCATAATATACATAATGTATATATAGTATGCAAAGCCATATAGGCAAAAATTTGTTTAGAGGCATACAGGAAGTGGAGGGAGTGTGTGGGGGCAGGGGCTGGGGGAGAGTTACTGCTTTATGAGTTTCTGTTTGGGATGATGAAAATGTTTTGGAAATGGATAGTGGTGACGGTTGCACAACATTAAATGCGATTAATACCACTGAATTTTACACTTAAATGGTTAAAATGGCAAATTTTGCATTATAGATGCTTTACCACAATAAAAAAATTTAATCAATTATAAGGGAGCAAGTATAGGACAACAAATTTGTAGCTGAGAGACTTGATGTTGGTAGCTGGTACAACTCAGAACTTCACAATTCATTAATATAATAATGAGGATAACAATAATGGCAAAATTTATTCAGCACTTAATGTATGTGGCACTATGGTAAGAACTTCTCAAATATTAACTTATTTAATCCACCAAAGAAACCCCATGAAGTGTTTCCTCCTCTTATATGCATTTTATAGTGAAGCCCCAGAGAAGTTAAGCTAAGCTAAGGATATGGAGCTAGAACAGAAACAGAGGGTGGATTCAGTCCGAGGCACTCTTCACAACCTTGCTATACAGATGTGCCCTGTCAACATCGGGTTGTGTGTTCTGTGCAATAGGGCCCACCCTCTCTTCCTAATAAAACTCTGTACTTGTCCAAATAACTCCTGTCCCCACATTGGCCATGTGCCTTGGATGTGTACCCTCCCATCATAGGGGTTGCATTCCAATTAATCTAAGCCAATCATCGTGGTGCTTTCTCCTTGCCTGTGATTGGTTTGGGTATGGGCATGTGACCCAGTTCTGGCCAGAGACTTGAAACAGAAGTTAGTGGAGCCTTACTATTTTTCTTTTGATCTCAGATTAATTTAATTCTGCTTTAACCCTTATTATTTCTCTTCTGTTTGCTTTGGGGCTAGTTTGTTGTTCTTTCTCTAGTTCCTCCAGGTGAGCAGTTAAGTCCTCGATTTTTGCTCTTTCTTCTTTTTTAATATAGGCATTTAGGGTAATAAATTCCCCTCTCAGCACTGCCCATGCTGCATCCCTTAAGTTTTGATATGTTGTATTCTCATTTTCATTCAACTCCAGATAATACTGATTTCTCTAGCCATTCTTTGACCCATTGGTTGTTTAAGAGTGTGCTATTTAATCTCCGTATGCTTGTGAAAGTTCTGGTTCTTTAGTGGTTCTTTGATTTCCAGCTTCATTCTGTTGTGATCAGAGAAAGTGTGCTTTGAATAATTTCAGTCTTTTTACATTTATAATGACCTGTCTTGTGTCCCAATATATGATCTATCCTGGAAAACATTCCATAAACACGAGAGAAGAATGTATCTTCTGGTGTTTGGGGATGTAATGATATATAAAATTTATCAGATTGTTTAAGTTCTTTATGTCTTTGTTGACCCTTTGTCTATATATAGAGGAGAGGGGTGTATTGAAGTCTCCCATTACTATTGTTGAAGTTTCTGTTGCTCCCTTCAGTTTTACCAGTGTTTCCCTCATGTACTTCAGAGCTCCTTGATTGGGAGCATGAAAATTGTTGTTTCTTCTTTGTGAATTGTGACTTTTATTAATATCTGGTTTCCTTCTTTGTCTCTTATGACATCTTTACATTTAAACTCTATTTTGCCTGATATCAGTATACCTATTTCTGCTTTTGTTTGGCTACAACTTGAATGCAACATCTTTTTCTATCCTTTCACTTTCAGTCTGTTTGTATCCTTGGGTCTAAGATGAGTCTCTCGTAAGCAGCATATAGGTGGACCATATTTCTTTGTTCATTCTGCCAATATGTATCTTTGAATTGGTGAGTTTAGACTGTTAGCATTCAAAATAATTATTGTAAAAGCAGTTTTTTTTATCTACCATCTTATACTTTTGTTTTTATTTGTCAGCTCTATATGTTCTTTTCCCTCTTTCTGCTCTTATTCTTTTTAAACCTACTGGTATTCTTCAGTCCTGTGCCCTCCTCCAGACACCTTCCATCAGTTTTTTTTTTTTTCAGCTGACTGAACTCCCATTAAAATTTCTTGTAGGGCAGTTTCTTGTTAACAAATTCTCTCAGCCTCTGTCTGTCTGTGGAAATTTCAATTTCTCCCTCAGTTTTGAAGGACAGTTTGACTGAATACCGAATTCTTGGCTGGAAGTCTTTCTCTTTCAGGACCTTAAATAGATCATAATACTCCCTTCTTGCCTCCACGGTGCCTGTTGTATAGTCTGAACTTAGTCTTTTATGATTTCCCTTGTATGTGGTGAGTCACATTTTTCTTGCTGCTTTCAGGATTTTCTGCTTCTCTTCAAAATTTAACAGTCTGATTAGTATGTGTTTTGGAGTATACCTAATAGTATTCTATTTTGGGTTCATTGGGCTTCTTTGATTTGCGAATTTATGTCTTTTATGTTGAAGGACTCATCTTCCCAGCCCTTTATTGTTCTCTTTTCCTTCTGGAATTCCTGCGATTCTTATATCTGTGTCCTGTGTGTTATCCATCATTTCCTGAGATCCAAATTAATAATTTCCATCTTTTTTGCATTTTGCTCTTTTGGGCATTCAAATTCAATTGTCCTGTTCTCTGGTTCACTTATGCTTTTTTCTGCTTCTTCAAATCTACTTTTGTGTGTCTCTGTCAGGTTTTTTATTTGGTCTACTGTATCTTTCATCTCTGTGATATCTGCTATTTTTCTACTTATTTCACATTTCTTGTTTCTGCTCTTCTAGTATCTTTTTGATATCCTTTATGTCATTAAACAATCCATTGAATTTATTTTGTAGGATTGTATGAACACCTTAGATTAGTTGTTCAAGTCTGTGTCTTCTCCCCTGTTTTAATTTGGTCATTAGGCTAGGCTATGTCTGCCTGCATCTTCATATGCTTTGGATTTTCTATTGACTTTGTGGCATTTAATTATCTTGATAAGGTTACTTTGGAAAGTTGATTTCCCTTAGTTGTCTAAGATTTTGTTTTTGTGGAATGGGCATGGGCAGATCACAAGATGTAGGGTGGAACACGGTGGCAGGGCATGATGGATCAGGGCTAGGTGCTGAGTGGGGGCACTATGCTGGAGAATTTTCCAGGACATCAATTTCTGGTTTCTTTGTACTCAAGAGTTCAGTTTTCAGCTTATCTCTCTTCTGTCGCATTTCACTATGAACTGCGAGGAGAAACCAGGCTGCACTTTCCATATTTAATTTGGAAATCTCTTCTCCTAGTTTCCAAGTCCATGGCTTTTAAAATCTGCCTTCCAGCCAAAGCCACTAGTCAATTTTGCCACATTATCTGCCATTTTAAAACAAGGCTCGTCTTCCTTCCAGTCTATAGTAACAAATGCCACATTTCTGTTTAAGGCTCTATCAGAAGTATCTTTACAGTCCACATGTCTGCCAACAGTCTCTTCAAAGCATTCTAGGCCTTCTCTATCAAGCTTCTCACAATTCTTCCAAAATCGTCCCCTTATTTATTTAAAAAGCCATTCCAACATATCTGGTATTTGCAAGCCACAGCAGCAGCACCCCACTCTCCAGTACCAAAATCTGTTTTAGTTTGCTAGCTGCTGGAATGCAACATTCCAGGAACAGAATGGCTTTTAAAAAGGGGAATTTAATAAGTTGCTAGTTTACAGTTGTAAGGCTGAGAAAATGTCCCAATTAAAACAAGTCTATAGAAATGTTCAATCGAAAGCATCCAGGGAAAGATATTTTGATTCAAGAAGGCTGATGAAGTTCAGGGTTTCTCTCTCAAGTGGAAGGGCACATGGCGAACACAGCATCATCTGCTAACTTCTTCTCCTGGCTTTCTATTTCATGAAGATCCCCGGGAGGCATTTTCCTTCTTCATCTCCAGAGCACTGGCTGATGGACTCTCTGCTTCGTGGTGCTGCAGCATTCTCTGCTCTCTCCAAATCTCCTTCATTCTCCAAAATGTTTCCTCTTTTATAGGACTCAAGAAACTTATCAAGACCCACCCAAATGGGTGGAGACATTTTGTCATATGATCCAGTTTAACAACCACTCTAGATTAAATCCCATCATCCAGGGAGATAATGATTACAGTTTGAAACATACAGTATTGAATAGGGATTATTCTACCTTTATGAAATGGGATTTTGATTAAAACATCTCTTTTCTAGGGTCCATACATCCTTTCAAACTAGCACAGACAGACACACTGTGTGACCCCTTAATCCTACTCCTAGGCCATCAACCAAGATGAACCAAAAAGTGTTATGTATTTTCAGCTGCTTTCTTCATGTCTCCTGGATAGAGGATGAAAGGGGCTGTTCAGTTTTTCTTGAGTTTAGAAATTTTAATTTGCCCTTCTGGAAGTAAGACTGTATTAGCCATTTTACAGTCAAATGGAACCAATATTTTACCAGTTCAAGTAAACTGTAGATGCCTTACGGCCATATGGATCATTTAACCCCTCTCCTTTTTAGAGTGGTTTTCTGTATTCTGTCCATATTCCATGTGTCCTACCCCAGACTAGGGTATATCTTTTCAGAAATTTTTATAAATTTTAAAATAAGTATTGTAACCATTTAAAAATAGGTTCTGTCATTTACCCATATACTGACCTTTACATGTCTGTGTCCTTTATTTCTGAAATTGAAAGCTTCCTTCTGTATCATTTCCATTCAGCCTGAAGAAGGTTTTCCACACTTTAAAGATCAAGTTGTGTGTTGATGAATTCTCTTGTTTTCCTGTTCTCTCCTTCTGTCTTTATTTTACCTTCAAACCCTAAGCCACTTTTGCTACGTGTAGTATTCTTGGTTAATAATTCCTTTCCTTTAGCACTTTAAAAGTGCTCTTTCACTCTCTTCTGACCTCTTTGTTTTGTGAGGAGAAATCACAGGCCTTCAAATTGTTATCCTCCTGTATATAATTCATCTTTTTTTCCTGATGTTCACAATTTTGTCTTTATCCTTGTTTTTTAGTTAAGTTTGCTCAGGGTGAGATTTTCTGGGCTTTATGGGTCTCTGTTCCCAACGTTGGGTGGTGTTCAGTCACTTTTAACTCATATATTTATTCTGAACCTCTTTCTCTCCCCTTTAGTCTTTGGAATGAGTATTAATATTCTCCCACAGATCTGTGAGACTCTGTTAGTTTCTGACCATTTTTTTTTTCATTTCTCTCAGTGTATCCTCAGTTGCTTGTGTTCTGTTATTGCACACACACAGTGAGTTTTTAATTTTTATATTTTGTGTTCATATATAAAATTTCCATTTACATCTTTTAATTGTTTCTGTTTCTCCCCTGAGAACTCCTAGCTTTCCTTTTGTTTTAAGATGATGTTAGTTTTAGCTCTTGAGAATAGACAGAGTAACTGCTTTGTCTGTTAACTACTGTGGTTTATTTAGAATTGTATCTATTGATTGCATTTCTCCTTGAGAATAGGTCAGATTTTTATACTTATATGTTATGTTTTGTTTTGTTTTTTTGGATGGTATACTGGTTAGTGTGCTTAGTATCTAGTGAGACTTACTCAGGATTGTTTTGGGCAGTCAGAGTCCTTTGGGATTCCATGTGAATTAGAGCACTGGCATTTATATTTCTACCAAAAAGGCTGATGGGTTTCCAGCAGGTATTTCATTGTATCTTTAGATGGCTTTGGATACAACTAACGTATTCAGAATATTAAGTCTTTCTACACATGAATAATGGACATCTTGCCATTTATTTAGGTCTTCTTTAATTTTTTTTTAACTTTTATTTTCTTGTATACAAAGCAAGGAAATAAAAAGAGCAGTAGTTTTCAAAGCACTCATCAACGAGTAGTTACAGGACAGATCCCAGAGTTTGTCATGGGCTACCATATGATCCTCCCTGATTTTTTCTTCTAGCTGCTTCAGAATATGGGAGGCTAGAAGCCTTAAATATTTTTTTTATCATCACAATCGCCTTTTTTCGTGAAAAATATATACAAAGAAGCTATAAATTTCAAAGCACAGCATCACAATTAGGTGTAGAACATATTTCGGACTTTGACATGGGTTGCAATTCCACAATTTTAGGTTTTTACTACTAGGTGTTTGAAAATACTGGGGAATAAAAGAGATATCAATTTAATGATTCAGCATTCATACTTATTTGTGAAATCCTATATTCTCTGTATAACTCCATCATCACCTTTGATCTTTCTGTCCCTCTCTTCAGGAGCATTTGGGCTATGGCCATTCTAAATTTTTCATATTGGATATTGGAAGGGTCTGTAACAAATACGGAGTTGGGAGATAAAACTATCTGATGTTCTGGAGAGGCTGGGCTAGGTTTCAGGACTTATCTGGACCAGTTACCCATCTGGAGGTTGTTGGTTTCTGGAAAGTTACTCTAGTGCCTGGAACCCCTGTGGAATCTTATATATTGCCCTAGGTGTTCTTTAGGATTGGCTGGAATCATCCTGTTTGGTGGTTGGCAGGTAGCAAGGTCTAACTGATGCTTGCATAATAGCAGCCTCCAGAGTAGCCTCAACTCTATTTGAACTCTCTCTGCCCCTGGTCCTTTATTAGTTACATTTCTTTTCCCCCTTTTGGTCAGGATGGAATTGCTGATCCCAGGATGGCATTGTTGATCCCAGATTGAATTCATCCCTGGGAGTCATCTCCCACGTTGTCAAGGAGACTTTCATCTCTGGATGTCACGTGTCACGTAGGGGGGAAGGCAATGATTTCACTTGCAGAGTTAGGCTTAGAGAGACTGAGGCCATATCTGAGTAACAAAAGAGGTCCTCCAGAAGTAACTCTTAGGGATGCCTATAGGTACTCTAAACTTCTCCACTACCTACATAAGCTTCACAAGAGTAAGCCTCATGATAGATGGGTGGCCTATTGATTTGGGTTGCATGTCCTTAAAGTTTGACACCATGTCAGGGGGTTCCCTGATGGTAAGATTTAATAGTTCCATATTGTTTCTCCCGTCCCTCAGGGCTTTGCCAATACTTTTTGATTATCTGCTTAATATACTCTAGGATGTATCCAGGCATTACAATATTCTATACAGGATTAAAGGACTGCTTTCTTATTCTGGGCTCCCTGTATTTCAGTTGTTCAAATGAGCTATACAGATTGGTTGAATTAGATTATGCTCTACAGAAAATTTCAGTTCCAGAACAAATAAAAATTTCTCCCATTGGTTTCAAAGAGTATGTGAGGTTCTAAAATATAGACACTGTCTTCCTTACCCCTATGTTCTGAATTCCTTTAACCCCAACCTGTTTGGCTTCATTCTTGTCTCTAAATATCATGTTATATATGTAAAACAGGCTCTCAGAATTCAGAAATAATAATCTCTCAGGACTTAATTTGTCTGCTCTAAAAGCTTACAATCTAGATCCCTGTTTTCTTATAAGTGTTTTCTAAAGATTACCATACAATTGTTGTTCTTTTATTTCTGGCTTATTTTATCTCACCAAATATCCCACATGTTCCTTCACATCATTACATGCCTCATGACTTTGCTACTTTATGTAGCAGCACAACCTTCATAAGTATACACCATCGTTCACCAATCTTCTTCTCTGTCAGTGCATCCTCCAACTGTATCCATCCTTTTGTGTCTTGCTAATTTCACTCAGCATTATGTCCACAAGGCTGATCCATCTTGTCATGCTCTCCAGGATGTCATTTTTTGTCTTACTGCTGCATAGTATTCCATCATATGTATATACCACATTTTGTTGATCCACTTGACTGTTGATGGACATTTGATTTGTTTCTATCTTTTGGCGATTGTGAATAATGTCACTATGAACATCCGTGTGCAGATGTCTGTGTCATTGCTTTCAGCTCTTCTGGGTATATACCAAGGAGTGCTATTGCTGGGTCATTAGGGTAACTAAATATTTAGTTTCCTAAGGCAACTGACAGTCATCCATAGTGGCTGCACCATTGTACATTCCCACCAGCAGTGTCTAAGAGTTCCAGATCATCCATATCCTCTCCAACATTTATAGTTTCCTGTTTGTTTAATAGCATCCATTCTTATAGGTGTGATTTGGTGTCTCATTGTAGTTTTGATCTGCATTTCCTTTATAGCCAGGGAAACTGAGCATCTCTTCATGTGCTTTTGAGCCATCTATATCTGCTCTTCAAAAAAATGCCTATTCATGTTTTTAGTACATTTTAGAATTGGATTGTTTGTTCTTCTGTTGTTGATGTGTATGATTTCTTTGTATATGCAGGAAATCAAACCTTTGTCTGATATGTGATTTTCAAATATTTTCTCCCATTGAGTTGGCTACCTCTTCACCTTTTTGACAAAGTTTTTTGAGGTGCATTTGATTTTGAGGAATTCCCGTTTACCTATTTTTTCTTTTGTTGCTTGTGCTTTGGGTGTAAAGTTTATAAGCTACCTCCTATTACTAGGTCTTGAAGAGATTTCCCTACATTTTCTTCTAGAAGCTTTATGGTGCTAGTTCTTATATTTAGGTGTTGGATCCACGTTGAGTTAGTTTTTGTGTAGGGTGTAAGATAGGGATTCTCTTTCATTCATTTGGCTCTTGATATCCAGTTCTTCCATGTCCAGTTATTGAAAAGGCTATTTTTTCCAGTACAGAGGTTTTGGGGGCCTTGTCATAAATCATTTGACCATAGATCATTTGACCAGTCATTTGGTGGTCTATGTCTTCTCTCTCAATTCGATTTCATTGGTCAGTGCTTCTATCTTTGTGCCAGTAACATTCTGTTTTTATCACTGTGACTTTATATTAGGTTTTAAAGTCAGGGAGTGTTAATCCTCCCAGTTTGTTCTTTTTTTTTTTTTTTATGATGCTTTTAGCTATTCAGGGTCTTTCTCCTTTCTAAATGCATTTGGTAATTGGCTTTTCCAAGTCTTCAAAGTAGGTTGTTGGAATTTTGATTGGTACTGTGTTGAATCTATAGATCAGTTTGGGGAGAATTGACATCTTTGCTATATTTTTCCTTCCTATCCCTGAGCAGGGAATGTCTTTCCACCTATTTAGATCTCCTTTGATTTCCGTTAGCAATGTTATGTAGTTTTCTGTGTACAAGTCCTTTATGTCCCTAGTTAATATTATAGATAAAGTACTTAATTCCTAAGTACTTGATTCTTTTAGTGCTATTTTAAATGGAATTTTTTCCTCAACTAGGTCATTGCTTGTGTGTAGAAATGCTACTGATTTCTGCACATTGATTTTATATCCTGCCACTTTGCTAAATTTGTTTATTAGCTCAAGTAACTTTGCTGTAGGTTTCTCAGGATCTTCCAAGTATAGTATCATATTATCTGCACATAATGAGAGTTTTACTTCTTCCTTTCCAGTTTGGATGCCTTTTATTTCTTTGCCCTTCCTGATTGCTCTATCTAGAACTTCTAGCACAGTATTGAGTAATAGTGGTGACATTGGGCATCCTTGTCTTGTTCCTGATCCTAGGGGGAAAGCGTTCAGTCTCTTTCCATTGAGTATGATACTGGCTGTTGGTTTTTTATATATTCCCTTTATCTATCATATTGAGGTAGTTACTTTTGCTTCCCATCTATTGGAGGTATTTTTATCAAAAAAGCTGGCTGAATTTTGGCTAATATTTTTTCAGCATCAATTGAGATGATCATGTGCTTTTTCCCGTTCACTTTGTTAATGTGCTGTGTTACGTTAATTAATTTTCTTGTGTTGAACCATGCTTGCATTCATGGTATAAACTCCACTTGGTTATGGTGTGTAATTCTTTTAATGTACTGTTGGATTCAATTTACTGATATTTTATTGAGAATTTTTACATCTATGTTCATGAGGAAGACTGGCCTGTAGTTTTCGTTTCTTATAGCATCTTTATCCAGCTTGGTTTTATAATGATATTAGCTTCATAAAATGGTTAGGTAGAGTTCCTTTTTCCTCAAATTTTTGGAAAAGTTTGAGCAGGTTTGGTGTTAAGTCTTTTTGGAATGTTTGATAAAATTCCCTTGTGAAGCCATCTGGCCATGGGCTTTTCTTTGTGGGAAGAATTTTGATGACTGTTGGAATGTCTTTACTTGTGATTCATGTGTTGAGATCTTTTGTTTCTTCCTGAGTCAGTGTAGCTTCTTTGTGCATCTCCAGGAATTTGTGCATTTCATCTAAGTTGTCTAGTTTGTTGGCATATAGTTGTTCATAGTATCCTCTTATGATTTCTTTTATTTCTTCAGGGTCTGTCATAATGCACAGCTTCTAATTTCTGATTTTGTTTATTTGTATCATCTCTCTTTTTTTCTTTTCAGTCTTGCTTGTGGCCCATCAATTTTATTGATTTTCTCAAAGAACCATCTTTTGGTTTTATTGATTCTTTGTATTGTTCTTTTGTTTTCCCATTCATTTATCTCTGCTTTAATCTTTGTTATTTCTCTTCTTCTGTTTACTTTGGGATTAGTTTGCTATTCTTTCTCAAATTCTTCCATGTGTGCTAGGTCCTCGATTTTTGCCTTTTCTTGTTTTTTAATATCAGCATTTAGGGCAATAAATTTCCCTCTCAGTAAAGACTTTGCCACACCCCATAAGTTCTGATAAATTGTATTCTCTTTTTCATTTATCTCCAGATAGCTACTGATTTCTCTAGCAATTTCTTCTTAAACCCAAGTGGTTGTTTAAGAGTGTATTATTTAATTGCTACATATTTGTGAATGTTTTCATTTTTTGGTGGTTATTGAGATCCAGCTTTGTTCCATTGTGATCAGAGAAATTGCTTTGAATAATTTCAGTGTTTTAAAATTTATAAAGACCTGTTTTGTGCCCCAGCATATGATCTATCCTGGAGAATGTTCCATGAGCACTAGAGAAGAATGTATAATCTTGTGCTTGGTGTGCAGTGACCTGCGTATGTCTGTTAGGTCTAATTCATTTATTAAGTTATTTAACTTCTCTATTTCCTTGTTGATCTTCTGTCTGGTTGTTCTATCTATACAGGAGAGTAGTGTATTGAAGTCTTCACTGTTATTGTTGAAGTACCTATCATTCCCTTCAGTTTTGCCAATGTTTGTTTCATGTACTTTGGAGCTCCTTGATTGGGAGAATAAACATATATGATTGTTATATCTTCTGGGTGAATTGATCCTTTAATTAATATATAGTGTCCTTCTTTGTCTCTTATGATGTCTTTACATTTAAAGTCTATATTGCCCGATATTAGTATAGCTACTCCTGCTTTCTTTTGGTGGCAACTTGTATGGAAAATTTTTATCCATCCTTTCACTTCCAATCTATTTGTATCCTTGTGTCTAAGATGAGTCTCTTGTAAAGCAGCATATAGCTGGATTATGTTTCTTAATCCCTTCTGCTAATCTGTATTTTTTAATTGGGAAATTTAGTCCATTAACGTTCAAAGTTATTACTGTAAAGATGTTTCTTGAATCCACCATCTTATCTTTTTTATTTTAGTTGTCAGATCTGCATGTTCTTTTCCTCCTTTCTCTTTGTGTTCTTTAAATTACCCTTAGTGGTACTCTTCAATTCTAAGCCCTCCACCAGACCTCCTGTCTTTTTTTTTTTCAGCCAGTAGAACTCGTATAGTATTTCTTGTAGAGCTGGTCTCTTGTTGATAAATTCTTTCAGGATTTCTTTGTCTGTGGTAACTTCAATCTCCCCCTTAAATTTTTTTTTTTAACTTTCTTTATTGTATAGTATGACATACATACAAAGCAAAGAAATAAAAAAGCAGTAGTTTTTAAAGCACTCTTCAACAAGTGGTTACAGGACAGATCCCAGAGTTTGTCATGGGCTACCATATGAACCTCTGAGGTTTGTCCTTCTAGCTGTTCCAGGATATAGGAAACTAAGTGGCTTAAATATTTTTTATCATCACAGTCAACTTTTTTTCTTCTATTTTTGTAAACAATAACTTATATACAAAAAAGCTATATATTTCAAAGCACAGCACCATAATTAGGTGCAGAACATATTTCAGACTTTTGACATGGGTTACAGTTTCACAATTTTACATCTTAACTTCTAGCTGCTCTAAAATGCTGGGGACTAAAAGAGATATTAATTTCATGATTCAGCATTCATATTCATTTGTTAAAGCCTATCTTCTTTGTATAACTCCACCATCACCTTTGATCTTTCCATACCTTTCATTGGGGTTGTTTGGGCTATGGCAATTCTAAATTTTTCATATCAGAAGGATCTGTCACTAATATGGGGTAGGGAGATGGAACTATCTGATGTTCTGAAGAGGCTGAGCTAGGTTTCAGGCCTTATCTGGACCAGGGACCCATCTGGAGGTTGTTGGTTTCTGGAAAGTTACTAGTGCATGGAACCCTTGTGGAATCTTATATATTGCCTTAGCTGTTCTTTAGGATTGGCTGGAATAGTCCTGGTTGGGGTTTGACAGGTTATGATAAGTAGCAGTGTCTAACTGAAGCTTGCGTAAGACCAACCTCCAGAGTAGCCCCTTGACTCTATTTGAACTCTCTCTGCAACTGACACTTTATTAATTACACTTCTTTTCCCCCTTTTGGTCAGGATGTAATTGTTGATCCCATGGTGCCAGGTCTGGATTCATCCCTGGGAGTCATCTCCCTCATTATCAGGGAGACTTTCACCCCTAGATACCATGTCCCATGTATCACCCTTCATTTTGAAGGGCAATTTGGCTGGTTACAAAATTCTTGGCTGGAGGTCTTTCTCTTTCAGGATCTTGAATATATTATGCCACTGCCTTCTCGCCCACAGGGTGCTAGTTAAGTAATCTGAACTCAGTCTTATTTGGTCTCCCTTGTATATAGTAGATTGTTTTTCTCTTGCTGCTTTCATGATTTTCTGCTTCTCTTCAACATTTGACAGATTGATTAGTATGTGTCTTGGGATAGGCCTAATTTGTGTTTATTCTGTTTGGAGTTCATTGGGCTTCTTTGATTTGTATATGTCCTTTATATGTGTTGGGAAGTTTTTTCCCATTACTTCTTCAACTACTCTTCCTAGCCCTTTACTCCTCTCTTCTCCTTCTGGGATACCAGTGATTCTTGTACTTGCATGCTTTGTTTTGTCTATCATTTCCCTGAGATCCAATTCAAATTTTTCCATCTTTGTTGCCATTTGCTGTTTTGAATCTTCGAAGTCATTTGTCCTGTCCCCTATATCACTTATTCTTTCTTCTGTCCCTTCATATGTGGTGTTGTGTGCCTCAAGTATGTTTATTTGATCAAAAGAGTCTTTAATCTCTGTGATACCTGCTATTTTTCTTTTTATTCTTTTGAATTCCTCTTTATGCTCTTCTACTGTCATCTTGATCTCCTTTATGTCATTTGCCATCCCACTTATTGTATTAAGTAGAGTTGTATGAACATCTTTGATTAGTTATTCCAATGTGATGTCTCTTCTGGTGTTTTAATTTGTTCAATAGGCAGGGCTATATCTGTCTGCATTGTGATATGCTTAATGATCTTCTGCCATCTTTGTGGTATGTAAATATATTGATTGATTGACTTTGGGAGTTGATTTTTTTCAGTAGTCTAAGGCTGTGTGTGTTACTGGATGGATGTACAGCAGGGAGCAGCGTATGAGATGGGGTGCTCAGTAAAGTGATCTGTTTCAGGGCAGATATAGGTACAATTGGAGATGTTAAGCTGATGTTTTTGAACGTAGTCACCCAACAGCCCGTGTGGATGTAGCTTTGCAGGTGCACCGGTCTGGGGGACGTAACCCTGGTGTGCACTGGTCTAAGGCGTAGGGCCCTTTGTGCACGTGTGTAGAGCTGTGGAGCAGGTCAGTGTTATGCCTTCATGGATTGGGGACAGATGGGACCTGGTTGTGCAAGTCAGCACTTTCTCAGAGGTGGGAAGTGTGGCTGAGCACCGTGTGCATATGTGGTTCTAGGACTGCTATAAACTGAGGTTCCCAGAGCTGAATGACGTGATTGGGGGCCCATGCACATGCATGGGTCTAGGAGTGCCATAAACTGATGTGCTGAGCTCAGGGCAGGGCAGAGTAAGGCTGTGCCACACTGTGGGCAGGGGAATCGGGAGTTTCCTGGGTATGGAGGTTAGTGGCCACAGTTTTTATGCAGGGAACAGAGAGGGGTAGAGGAGAGGTGGGTTGGGCTGCACTTGAGGTGGGGGTGTGGGGGAGGTATGTGCACTGGGGGCTGGTGGGGTGGGGGTGCCTGGAGCATGGGGAAAGGGAGTGGGTGATGGGGTTTGGATGTATGAGGTGTGGGGTGAGTCGCTGGTCACAGGGCTGCACTGCTGAGTGTAATATGCCCAAGGAACGTCACTTGGCTCACTTCTTAGTCCCCAGCTCCTGTCCGTGTACTCCTGCACTCTCCACGCCTCCGTTCCAGGCTCTAGCTCTCTGCTTCTCAGTTCCTTGGCTTCTGCAATTAGAGATGCCCTGTGTGGTGTGGAAGGCTCTCCCAAGTCAGCCGCATTCCTGAATCACCACCTCATTCACCCTCCTATCCTTTCTCTAACTCTTCCATGGAACAGGGCTGATCTCATGCTACTCTATTCGGCCATCTTCCTGGAAGTCTATGTCTTCTTTAATTACTCTGAGTGGTGTTTTGTAAGTTTCAGTGTACATTTCCTTCCCCTTTTTGGTTAAATTTATTCTGATGTATTTTATTCTTTAAGATGTAACTGTGAATTGACTTGATTTTTTAATTTAAATTTTGGATTTTCCTTGCTGGTGTATAGAAACACAACTGATTTTTGCAAGTTTTTCTTATATCCTTAAACTTTGCTGAGTTTGTTTATTAGCTGTAGTTGTTTCAAGGGGAAATCTTTGGGATTTTCAACATTAAGGATTATGTCATTTGTAAGTAGTGATCGATATAAAATTGTAGGTCCTGTTAACGTGATTCTGAACCTATATGATTGGGCACCAAAAGCAATAGAAATCACATTTAAAAAAAACAACTAAAAATAATTCCCATCTGTTCTAGTTTGCTAGCTGCCAGAATGCAATATACCAGAAACAGAATGGCTTTTAAAAGGGGGAATTTAGTAAGTTGCTAGTTCAACAAGGCCGATGAAGTTCAGGGTTTCTCTCTCAAGTCAGAAGGTACATGGTGAACATAGGGCTTCTCTGTCAGTTGTAAGGGCACATGGTGAACACAGCATCATTTGCTAGCTTTCTCTCTTAGCTTCCTGTTTTATGAAGCTCCCCTGGAGGTGTTTTCCTTCTTCATCTCCAAAGGTCACTGGCTGGTGGACTCTGCTTCGTGGTGCTGCAGTATTCTCTGCTCTCTGTGAATCTCCTCTTTCTCTGAAAGATTTTCCTTCATCAGATTCCAGTAAACTAATCAAGACCCACCTGAATGGGTGGAGACACATCTCCACCTAATCCATCATAACAACCACTCTTGATTGAGTCACATCTCCAGGGGGATGATCTAATTACAGTTTTAAGCATACAGTCCTGAATAGGGATTAGAAGAAATAGCTGCCTTCACAAAATGGGATTAGGATTAAAACAGTGGCTTTTCTAGGGTACATACATCCTTTCAAACTGGCAGACCATCACTAAACCCAGCTCCTAAAAAGAAAATTAAAACTAAATAAGTAGTTCTGAAATAAAGTCCCTCAAACAGGAATGATAAAGATGATAGAAAACATAGCACTAAAATATGAGATACTAAAATGTAATAATTGTGAGAATAAAATACTCGTAAAAAACTAAAATTCAGAAGCAAAATGCATTTAACACATATAACTGTAAATATATCTAAAGCTAAATGATTCTGAAAATATATACAAATTTAAAGGTAATGTCTAAATTTTGACAAGATGATGGTAGTTTTTCCCTTCTAACATAAGACTTTAAATAAGGGGCAATATCAGTGATCAGAAGAAGAAATAAAATAGAGTAGGACAGGTACAAAGAATATGAGTGGAGATTCTTAAGAGTGGGTGAAATACAGGAGCAGGAAATACCAGGAAGAAGGTTGCCATTGTTCTTTGCTATGCCTAGAGATAACCAGAGAGAGAGCCAGATCCATGAGGTTGGGAAAGCTGTCCTGAATGATACTAATATCTATAATATCAAGAAAGTGAAATGAAATAAAATAACCAGTAGGAATGATCAATTTGGTCAAGGGTAGAGCAGGCAGCCCCCACCCAGTCCCACCATTTCAAGTCATAGTCCCCTCCCCGACACCAGGGCCAGACCCTTCCCCTGCTCCAGGCCACAACCTGCACATCCTCACCCCATCTTAGCAGCACCCTTCTATTCCCACCACTCCTTCAAACCCTTCTACCTGCCAATCCCCTCCCCCATCCCAGCATGGTAAGACAATCCCCTTTCTAGTTCCTCACTTTCCAGTGAGGACTCAGTGGCCCAGTGGCCCAGTGGCCCTGTCCCTGCCCTCATAACCACTCTGCTACCCTTTCCTGTTCTGGAGCTACACAACCTATGCTCTATAGTCCAGTGCCCAGGAAGGCCCAGGTGCAGGTCTCAGTTTTCTTCCCAGCCACAGACTGTGCCACTGATGTGACCCACCCATCCCTCTCAGTGGCCTATGCCCACCTCCTCCTCCACCTCATCTGACACACCCAGCAGTGGCTCAGGCCCAGGACCCTTGCTGGCACCATCCTTCCCAGTGAACAGGCAGGCCCTCCTGTGCAGCAAACATGCCACTGCCTCTGCTTATTCATCAGGGCCCCAGGGGCAGCTGGGATGCTCATCCTCCACCCCCTAACCCCACAGTTCAGCTCAGAATGCCACCTGCTCCCAAGAGAGTTATCAGAATACACTGGCAGGACAGATAACACTGCCTTTCAGAACAGTAGTGTATCATCTTGACTGATGTCTGAATCTCTTAAAGAGCTTTAAGCAGAGAAAGTTTATGGTTTTAAAATGTGCTTTAAAAATGATGCTCACTTTTGTGAAAATGTTTGTAAGGGATGGGGAGAAAAACAGGAGGGGTCAGAAACTAGTCTGTGCAGAAGAGAGTGGTGGTTTTAGCCAGAGTATGACCATAGATATGATGAAAAATAGATAGATGCATTATTTTATTGATGTGATCACTCTTTTGGTGTCCCATATAAAAAATCTTTGCTTCACCCAAGATTTCAGAGGGTTCCTCCTATGTATTCATTTAGAACTTTTATAGTTTCAGGTTTTACATTAGGTCTGTGATCAATTGTTTTACTGAAAATGCTTTTATAACCAAAGGTGTGGATTGAAGTTGGATTTCTTTGGGTTTGGTTTTGTTTTTGTTTTTGTGTTGGTTTTGTTTTTGCATAAAGATATCCAGTTGCTTCAGCACCACTTATTAAAGAGAACTATCCTTTTTGCCTCTGAATTGCCTTTTGATTTTGGTTGAAAATGAAGTGTATATGTGCAGGTCTATTTCTGGACTCTGCTCTGTTCCAGTTATCTTTTTGTCCATATTTACACAATAGCCACACTGTCTCAGTTACTGTTGCCCTGTCATGAGTCTTAGAGTCCTCCAACTTTATTCTTCTTTTACAAGTTGTTTCTACCATTCTTAAGTTCTCTGCATTTCCATGTGACTTGTAGAACTGGCTTGCCAGTTTCTGATTTATGTTGTATCTGTAGTTCATTTTGTGGCAGAATTGACATCTCATCAATAGTGAGTCCTTTGATCCATGAGCACAGTGTGTCTGTACATTTGTTAAGTTTTCCTTAATTTCTCCCAGTAGGGTTCTGCAGACACTGGTTTGAGTTTTATTTAAAATTGAAGAATACATCTTATTTTCACTGTTCTAGAGAAATGAATAAAATGTAATTCTTTTGGGGTCCAAAATAAAATTAGTCAGGCAAAGGTACTGTGAATGAAAAAGTGCTTTAAATATAAATTGTCCTGCTTTGTAAATGTGTAAGTGTAGTCTAAAGATTTCTTTCCTCCTATTTATCCCTATCCTTTAAAATAAACCATAGGTTACAGTTGGTAGATCTGTCCATACAAAATATATTTTAAAGAGAAAAAGATATATATCTGAAAATCACATAAATCCGCTTTATTAGACTGCAGTTCACTTATATATATATATTTATATTATATATATATATATAAAAAAACTGGACTTGGCTTTACATTCTTGAGGTACTTTAACTTTTCCTCAAGATATACACTTCTTCTGTTGAAACTGAATTTTCTTCTACTACTTATATTATTTGTGTTTATCTGGTAAATTGTGATCAAATTTTTGTTAGGCTGCGTACAGGAAATTACAGCACACAGTTGGTACACTAAAAAATAAATAAATAAAAAATTCTGTCAATAGATCCCAGCCCTGCCCACTCCCCACCATGCCTACTGCCCACCAGCCCCACCCACTGCTTACCCTGCCCCACCTCATATGTATCCCTTCTTCCAGCCTCCTGTGGCTTGGGTCAGTCACAGTTTTGAGCTCTCCTGCCCAGGTGGGAGGCTTTGCCACCAGAGTTATTGGTGAGGAGAAAAGAGATGAAGGGAAATCTGAGGTAATTATTGGGGTGGAGGGAGGCTGAGGAGAGCTGGGACAAGGAAGTGTTGGCCTCTGTGGAAGCCTAAGAAGAATTAAAGGCCAGAGGCTGTCTGAGGAAAGAATATTCTGGAGAGAAGTGAACCTGAGAGCAATGCTTCTATGAGAGAAGAAGGCTGCCTCTTTGAGGGTGACACAAATGGGGTCAAGGGTGTTGAGCAGTGAGACATCCCAGCTGGCCGAGGGTGGGCATCTCCTCCCGAGGAGGGGCTGGAGAGGGGCTCCCAGGTTCTACCCTCTCTCATGACTGGGAAGCTCAGCACCCCCACACTCATTGGGCACTGGGCCACGAATCTGCAGGAGGAAGGTGGCCACCAGAAGAGTAGGCCATCGGGGTAGGCCCTGGTTTCACTCTCTCCCTGCTCATCCCCATCCAATCCCAATTTGTAGCTCTGAGAAATGATGGGTTTGGTTATGGGGTTAGAAGCCACTCCTGACCCAGCCTAGTCCCCTCCTCCACCCCAGGCCAAAACTCTCCCCCTGACACTTCCCCACTTCACCTCCCCACCAAGCCCCTCCACCATCCCAACCTGGCTAACCAAACCCTTTCTGATTCCTTGGGCTACCATATTTGAAATCCCCAAGGTCTCATTGGAAATCATCCCAGAAAGTACCAGAAACTGGATTTCCACAGACAGGCAATGCCAGTACTGATAAGCATGTTTCTCTCTTGTGCTGGGCAACTTGCTGAGTCAGTGACTCTCCATCTTTCCCTGTAGCACCTGTGGAATGGGATGCAGTGGTGAGAGGATGCAGACAAAAACCAAGTAAGTTCCAACCCCCTGTCTCTTCATGTTCATGCAGAGTGGCCTTGGTCTGCACCTCAGTAACCTTCCATGGCCTCTGTTCCCCTTCCATAAGATAGGGTTGCTATAGCTTAGGAGTCCTGTGAAGGCAGAGAAAATCATGGGCTCCCCTCAGGTCAGCCAGGGGCTCTTACTTGGAGAAAGTTACCACCATGAGGGTTTATAGCCAACACATCTGTATTTATTGATTGATCTCATTAGCTAACTGGATAACCAGTTGGAAATGAAGTTGCCTGGCCTTCCTGACTCTCTGGCTCTCTTGCCATGTTGGAAGGTACGGGGCCAGAATGGAGAAGCAAGTGGAGTGAAATGTACCAAAGGCTTTCTTCATGGAGGTACAGAGAGGTGCATCCTGAGAAGAATGACTCAAAGAGCCATAAATGTAGGGGAAAGATAGTGGTCAGTTGCTTTTTAGTTGAGACTGGGGTGTGTCACTCAGATTATCTTTGGGCTCAGCTAATAAGGAACTGGCACCCAAACAGGAAGATACAGAGAAGATATAGAGGAGAGAGACACTGAAAGAGAAGTCCCAGGTCTCTGGTTTGCCATCTTCACAACCCTGTTGGTCAAAGTTTTAATGAGAGATCATTGCTTTATAAATGGATTTAGTTAAAACATGGTCCTTTGTAGTAGAGCATCTTAGTCACTGCACTCTAACTTGCTTGGAAGCAGGCCACTGAGATCATCAGAAGTCTTGCAAGAACCAAGACCCATCTGAATTGGACCAGAGTGGGTTGAAGATATCTTGATGGCCCCCTCAACCATGGTTCCCTCTGTCTTTATCATGGGGGAGCTAGAGTAACATCTGCCTGCTGAGGGAAGGAGAAGTGGGTGCATTTCTCCGGCTACCTCTTTACCAGAAGCAGCCCCTATGTATTAGGATGTCCATTCCAAAGCCCTCATCAGGTTTAGAATTTCTGTTCATTCTGAAGGAGCAGAGATGGCATCAGAAACCAAAGTCTTGACCTTGTGTTTGGGGCTGAAGTACTGGTAGGTGTGTGAACTCAGGCAGGGTTTGGGTTCACTTCACCCTGGGCTTAGATCTCTCTGGGAAGTTAGCTGTTACAGATGAGCAATGAGAAGGCACAG
The DNA here is from genome assembly GCA_004026745.1 of Myrmecophaga tridactyla. Classification (NCBI taxonomy): domain Eukaryota; kingdom Metazoa; phylum Chordata; class Mammalia; order Pilosa; family Myrmecophagidae; genus Myrmecophaga; species Myrmecophaga tridactyla. Next base: position 38,594 of record PVIY010020919.1, read on the forward strand.
GCTTGATCAGCAGCTGCCTCCCAGGGTGGCCAGGGAAGCTGGGCTGCTGGACTTGGAGGGGGACAGTCAAGTTGGGGACCTGAGGTCTGAGAACAACCCCATGCATTAGGGGTTTGGGTGGAGCTCATGGGTGCTAATACATTTCATAAAGGAACACAATTTAGTGGCACTCTCCCAGTGATAATCCACAATAGCAGGCAGATATTCCTAGTGAAAGATAAAAGTAATTACTCAAGGAGTATTTCTGTCATAAGATTACTTTCCTCCTTTATTTTGATATCCACCGCACTCCACCCTGAAATACTCAGTTACAGCTAAGAGCCCTCTGCCCTGAAAGCAGTAACCTTGTTGTTGAGTGAAGTATCTGTTCACAGTAAGTTCTGGCTCAGAATTTGGAGCTCTTTGTGAGTCATTTTAAGTGTATCCTGGAATCTGTGGTGAGGTGAATAAGTTGTGTGTTTTGTGTTGTAAAGACTTGTATTTCCTTATCCTTTCCTGAGGAAAAACTCAGAGCTTTAAATATCAGTTACCATATTTTTAATCTATAGCTGTCTTGTCTCTTTGGAAACATCAAATTCATATAAAAGAAAGTGATGAGAACATAGAAAGGGTAAATTTGGGCCCTGCAATTTGACATGTCAGTGCACGGGTGGTTCAGCAGTAGAATGCTCACCTTCCATGCAGGAGACCCAGGTTCGATTCCCGGACCATGCACCCAAAAACAAAAAACTCCCATGTTCCCTTTACCCAGCTTCCCCCAATGGTAATATCTTGCATACCAATAGTATATTTGATAGGTTTTTCGGGGGGAGGGTTATGCTAAATATCAGAGATTAATTGGAATGTCTTCAATAATTTTTAAAGCTCTAGGACAATTTATATGTAGTGTATTATGACTTTCTTGGAAGATTATTGAGTTTGAAAGAAATTATTGATATATCTATATGGGCATAGTGCCTTTCAGAATTTAAATGTTTACAATTATTTGTCTTGTTTAAGCTGCTTTATACAGCTATCATTCACACACCATACAATTCACTTGTGTAAAGTGTACCATTCATGGATATTTAGCATATTCAAAGGGTTGTGCAACCATTGCCATTATCTAATTTTAGAACATTTTTGTCCCCCCTAAGAGAAATCTGATATCCATTAGCAGTCAATCTCCACCCCTTCTCCTATTCCCCTCCCCACCCATGTTGTAGCATGCATCAGAACTTTATTACTTTTTAGTCCCCCAAAATATTCCATCGTATGTATATATCACATTTTGTTCATCCATTCATCAGTTAATGGAAATTTGGATTGCCTCCAGATTTGAACCATATGAATATTGCTGCTGTGAACATTCGTGTACAAGTTTTTGTGTGAACATATATTTTCAATTCTCTTGAAAATATACCTAGGAGTAGAATTGTTGGGTCATATAGTACTCTCTCTTCCAAACTGCCAGACTGTTTTCTGAAGCAGCTGCACCATTCTACATATGACCACTGTGTCAGGTTGGTCACTGGAGGGCTTATAGAGAAGCCATGAGCAAAGCAAGAAGCTGGAAGTTAATGGAACCAGGAAGAGAAAGAAGACACTGCCATGTGCATTGCATTGTTGGAGAGAAACCAAAATAATTGATGAGCTCCAAGCAACTTGCTGAATCAGTAACCTCCTCCTGTGGGATGCTATAGTGATAGGGTGTGGACAAAAATATCCAGTAAGTTCCAGCCCTATTCTGTTTGGGCAGAGTGATCTAGAGTTCCACCCTGGTGACCCTCCAGTGCCTCTGTTCCCCTTCTGTGAAACAGGGATAGTATAGCTTAGATTCCTGTGATGGCAGACAAAATCATAGCCCCCTCCCCCATCAGGTCATCCCTGAGCTCCTGTTTGGTAAAGGTAGCAGCAGTTAAGGTAGTCACAGTTAAGGAATGCATATTTATTGATTGATCTCATTGCCTGAGAGGGTAACCAGCTTGAAATTAAGCAACCTCACCCTACCTCATGGTCTGGCTATCTTGCTTTTGTTGCCAGGTGGGGAGCCAGAATGTTCTCCCCGTTTTGCTATTCATAAGATTTCCTTTTCACAAAACTTTTAATGAAAACAAGCTGTAGATATAAATGCAATATAATTTGCCTAGCTGTCATCTATCTGCTCTAGATTGAATTGCCTGTGTGGCAGTAGGTTTTTTTTTAACTTTTTTTTTTGAATATATAGTATAATATATATACAAAGCAAAGAAATAAAAAAGAAATAGTTTCCAAAGTACTCTTCAACAAGTGGTTACAGGAAAGATTCCAAAGTTTGTCAGGGGTTACCATATGATCCTCTCATATTTTTCCTTGTAGCTGCTCCAGAATATAGGACGCTAGAGTGCTCAATTACGTTTTTATCATCACAATCGACTCTTTTCCTTCTTTTTTTTTTTGTGAACAATAACATGTATACAAAAAAGCAATAAATTTCCAAGCACAGCACCACAATTAGTTGTAGAACATATTTTAGGCTTTGACATGGGTTACAATTTCACAATTTTAGGTTTTTACTTCTAGCTGTTGTAAAATACTGGAGACTAAAAGAGATACCAATTTAATGATTCAGCATTCATATTCATTTGTTAAATCCTATCTTCACTGTGTAACTCCACCATCACCTTTGATCTTTCCAAACCTCTCTTTAGGGGTGTTTGGGCTATGACAATTATAAATTTTTAATATTGGAAAGGTTTGTCTCTTATATGGGGTAGGGAGTTGAAACTATCTGATGTTTTGAAGAGGCTGGGCTAGGTGTCAGGAATTATCTAAACCAGGGACCCATCTGGATGTTGTAGGTTTCTGGAAAGTTACTCTAGTTGCCTGGAACCCTAATGGAATCTTATATATTGCCCTACATATTCTTTAGGATTGGCTGAAATGATCCTGGTTGGGGGTTGGCATTCACAAAACTTTTAATGAAAACAAGTTGTAGTTAGAAATGCATTATAATTTGCCTAGCTGTCATCTATCTGCTCTAGATTGGCTTGCCCATGTGGCAGTAGGATTTTAATATCTGTAATAAAGTGAGATTTACTTTTGATGGAAAGTGTTGACTGTAAGGAAACAGCATGTGCCTTTGCCTCTTTCTGCATAATGGGGTACAGAGGCTCTGGGGGAAGAAATATTTGTTTCCAATTTAAAAATAGTATAAATAAGACTGTTCTATATGAAAGATTTTTTAACAAAATAGATGTTTGTTCAGTATGCCATGCCACTCTGTTGTGAAACCTGATGCAGGCATATTATGTGCTTCCTGCAAAGGATTTCCTTCTGGTGTTTTTTAATATGCCTGGGGGCACAGTTTGAAGAACTCTTCCATGTATTCAGTTTGAAAATAAGTTCTAGACATGCAAATGGTGATTTTCTTAGTAAAGTGTTCACGAAATAAAATGTGAGTTTCTTGTTGCACACTAATGAACATGTGTGGGTATCACATACCTACCTTTTGTCTTAATTCTATTGTAGCCAAAAATGATGAACTTATAAAGCTTGTTGATAGTGGGTTATATGTTTTAATATATCTTGGAGTACATTAAATCTACAAAAATTCATTCTAGCAATAGGATAATAGCATTGAGTTTCAAATCATTACTATGAAAAATATTATACAGTTCTCAGTTACTTGCAGTTAGGAGGGGGCAAAATAAGATGCTTTGCAGAAGAATGACTGAAATTGTTGCAGGCCAGAACAGCAATCAATACGAACAGTGGAACTTTGGGTTCACTAATGAATTCTGAGTAACACAATGGTGAAAAGAAAATTTAACATGTTTTAGTGAGTCCAAAAGGAAGGAAAGTTTCATTAGAGAATCAAATGTGATAGAGGACAAAACTTGTATCTCTATGCTATAGATGTCAGTCATGACTGATTTCATGTGCTACTGTTTTTTCCTATATTCCTGCAGTACATATTATGTTTTGGTAATAACTTAAGTTATCCTCCTTAGGAAAGACAAATGAGTACAATGTGATTAATCATTTCAATTTTCTGTTAAGTTACAAGTGCAATAATTACCTCTCATGGGTGAGAAATCATCTGTCTAACTACTTAACTTTTTGGTTCTTGAGTTAGGTCAGTGACTGATGAATTAAGGGAAATCAGTATTATTTATATGCTTACTACATTAGGAGAACTGATTTATACTAAGCTTGATTTGCGTGGAGACCCAAGTTCAATTTCTGGAGCCTGCCATGCAAAAAAAAAGAAAAAGTATATATATATATATATATATATAACATTTTTTTAAAAATATGGAACACTTCACAAATTTGCATGTCATCCTTTGCGCAAGGGCCATGCTAATCCTTTCTGTATCATTCCAACTCTAGTATATGTGCTGCTGAAGCGAGCACAAAAGTCAATATATAAATATAGAATGGATTCATTAGTAGAATATATATTTAGAGTTACCAAAAAAATTTTTTTTAATTCATCTTTCCAGCTGTCAAAAGTTACAAGCTTGTTCTCCAGGTTTGTATATATGAAATGCTGTGTATTTCTCTTCTCTTTTCTTTTCCATGGGATATGCTTTTCTTATTAAACAAAAAGGGCCATTCACAGAAGGCATCCTCAGAAAATCAGCCAGTGTAAAAGCTTGTAGAGCCCTGAAGGAGAAACTCAGTTCTGAGGTTGAAGTGGAC
>PVIY010020920.1:0-43247 GCA_004026745.1 Myrmecophaga tridactyla
TTTTTTTTTTTCTGTTGTCTTTTTATTTCTTTTTCTGAATTGATGCTAATGTTCCGGGAAATGATCATGATGATGAATATGCAACTATGTGATGATATTGTGAATTGCTGAGTGTATGTGTTGGGAATGTTTGTGTTTCTTGTAATTTTTTTTTAATTAATAAAAAAAAAAGAATGGTTTTCCTGCCCCTTTACTTCTTAGTTAACTCTATGAATCCTTCAGAGGGCAGTTCAAGAGCCACATACCTTGGAAAGCCTTTGCACAACTCCTAGACCAGACCCTTTATAAATGTGCACAGTACTTTTTTTTCTTGGTACTTATCTCAATGTACAATAATATATTTCAAAATTATTTGACTATATACACCCTACACGTGCATGCATGACATGCAAATGACCATTATGTTCAATGGGATAGTATGTGTTTTGCTCTTCTTTGCATTCCCAGTGCCTAAAACAGGCAGCCAATAAGTACTTAATGAGTAAATAAGTTAATAAAAAAGAAAAAAGGAAAGAACTGGGTAAATAGAAAGAAAGGGAAGGAAATCAGCAAGGGAGGAGAAAGTAAAAAAAGTTCTAGGTTCAAATCCTGACTTTAGGAGGTAGTATTGATTTTTTAATTTTACTTTTATCATTTCTCTATTTATTTTGCTTTAGAAATTTCAGAGGTTGCCAGAGGACTTGGAAAATGAGCCAGATGTTTTCTATCCTCATCTAATGGGAAAATGACTCTCAGAGCAAAGAAAACATGGGGCTCCAAAGACTACATGCTCAGACAGCAATCCTTCACACCCTTGAATCAACCGCCTCTTTCTTTTCAGAGGAGCCTACAAAGTGCCAGGCCCCTGATCTCCATGTGGTATTCTGTGAGCATTTGGAGCAGACTGCTGCAGCAGGTATCTGCACAAGGGTACTTGTGCCCTAGCATCAAACTGGCAGCACTGCAACCTGTAATCCTCTGGGGTGCTCCGCTCGCACACGGGCTCCACTTGGGCCCACAGGCCAGAGGGCTGCTGAGCTGCAGCTGGCCACAGGGAGAACGTAAAAGATGTGGCACATGGCTGAGATGTCACCCAGGCAGAGGGACTGGGAGAAATGCAAAAGGGCCGGGTGGACTGGATTAGGGGTAGGTATATGTGCTGGTTTGAAATGATATATGCCTCCTGGAAAAGCCATGTTTTAATCAAAATCCCATTTCATAAAGATAGAATAATCCCTATTCAATACTGTATGTTTGAAACTGTAATCAGATCATCTCCCTGGATGACATGATTTAGTCAAGAGTGGTTGTTAAACTGGATTAGGTGACAACATGTCTCCACCCATTTGGGTGGGTCTTGATGGGTTTCTGGAGTCCTATAAAAGAGGAAACATTTTAGAGAATGAGAAATTCAGAGAGAGCAGAGAATGCTGCAGCACCATGAAGCAGAGAGTCCATCAGCCAGCACTTCACAGATGAAGAAGGAAAACGCCTCCCAGGGAGCTTCATGAAACAGGAAGCCAGGAGAGAAAGCTAGCAGATGATGCCATGCTCGCCATGTGCCCTTCCAGCTGAGAGAGAAACTCTGACTGTGTTCGCCATGTGCCTTCTCACTTGAGAGAGAAACCCTAAACTTCATCGGCCTTCTTGAACCAAAGTATCTTTCCCTGGATGCCTTTGATTGGACATATCTATAGACTTGTTTTAATAGGGACTTTTTTTGGTCTTAGAACTATAAATTATTAACTTATTAAATTCCCCTTTTTAAAAGGAAGCCAGGAGAAAAAGCTAGCAGATGACACCGTGTTTGCCATGTGCCGTTCCAGATGAGAGAGGAACCCTGACTGTGTTCACTATGTGCCTTTCCACATGAGAGAGAAACTGTGACTGTGTTCTCCATGTGCCTTCTCACTTGAAAGAGAAACCCTGAACTTCATCAGCCTTGTTGAACCAAGGTATCTTTCCCTGGATGCCTTTGATTGGACATTTCTATAGACTTGTTGTAACTGGGACATTTTCTCCGCCTTAGAACTGTAAACTAACAACTTATTAAATTCCCCTTTTTAAAAGCCATTCTGTTTCTGGTATACTGCATTCTGGCAGCTAGCAAACTAGAACAGAATACTAATAATGAAGCTCCATGCCATTCTCTACTATCAATTATTGTAACTAGAACTCCCACAGTTCTGAACAGAGAGCAGAAGGAGCCTGTTTTCCATCTTCTACTGCTCTGAAGAGTTCTTCAGGGAGACTTCTGGCAATAGGAAAGCCCTCTCATCAGGCATGCTGCAAGGGAAGCCTTTATGCTCTCACCCATCCCGGTTATGATGCAAGACAATATGCCTACTGTCCTTCCGTGGGTGGTGGACCCCTGAGGCTCCAATGTTCAAAGGTGCTGCCTATCCAAACATTTTGATCCAATGACAGACATATTAACAAACAGCAAAGGGAAACTGGCATGCTTCAATACACAGAGTATGCCTCTAACAATAAAGACAGCAGTAGCCACATGAAGAACTGAGAGTGCTTACTATGTGCCAGGTCTCATGCCAAGTGTATAAAGCTTCATTATAAACAAACTTAAAGAACTTGCCCACTTTCAAATTCAATTTACAGAAGGGGGTACAAAGGTTCAGAGAGGTTAAGGAATTTGTCCAAAGTCACACAGTTGATAAATGGAAGAACAGATGAGAAAAGATGTCACCTGGCTTCAGAGTCCAGGTTTTTTACCTAGCAGGCAATGCTGCCTTGCTAGGTCAGGAACTACCAAGCATTAAGAGTGTCAGGTAACAGAAAATTAAACAAACAAAACCTAATTGTGCAAGATGCAGGGCACTGATGAGAGATCTGAGATGTTCCAGTATGCTTTCCTGACTAAAACCTTGTGAGTAATCCCCAATGTAGAATATAATGAATAGCGATGGGGCCTACAAGGGGTACTGAACAGTTACTTCATTCTCCTGTCTTCAAATAGGTAGAAAATATATTTTATTCCTTCATTAATATTTTCCTGTAATTCCACAGTTTAGATTAGACTTCCTTAATAACATTCAAGTTTAAGTTCACAAGTATCAGGACATATATGGAACTGCTAACTTTATGGTAAAATAAATCTGAGTTTGAACTCCAGGCATTTCTCTTTTGGGCAAGTGCCATTTTAGAAAAGAAGCATATGATAATTAAATAAGGATAAAATATACATAAGAATGAAAATCAAGGCCAATGATCATAGAAATAAACACACCAGGGAAATCATCAGGGAAAAGAAAATTGTACGTGACATAGGCTCTTTGGCAAAAGCAGTACGGGATTAGATTAAGTCATGTTGGGGAATTTGGACTTTGTTTTAGAAAATTAAACAGGACTCCTACAATTAGATTTGCAGCTTAGGCAAAAAAAAAAAAAAGTTCTGGTAGAGTGGAGGATTTCCTGAATGGAAAAGGACTGAAATGCCAAAGCCCAGTATGGAAAGTAACTCAGTGCTTCATAAGAGAGAAGACGCAGGTCTGAAACAAACCGATGGTAAAATGACCAGAGCTCGGTAGCTGACTGGAACGTAAAAGGTGAAAGAATTGGAAGATCAAGTGCAATGCTAAGGGTCTAGCTTGGGGAAAGTTCTAGAGGGGGATAGAGTTAACTGTAAAGCACATTTCAAGGGAGGATGCCGGGAAGCGCCATGGTGTGCCTATTTTCAGGGCAGGTGGAAATATTTAGCAGGTAACCAGAGCAGGGCAGGATGGGTAGAGGACCAGAGACAGTCCAGTAACTTAAGGAGAACCAGGACAGGCATGTCTCCAGGAATAGGGAACAATGCTGGTTAGAGGAGCCTTAAACAGATTCCCTATCACTGAAGCCACAGAGCACACTGCACTGTCTTCTGGCTCTGTTTCTAGTATGAGAGTTTGCTTTGTATATATGCTTTATGGGGTATTCACACTCGCCTCACAACTTGACTGTGCTCACACAACTCTGCCCTGTGGGTAAATGGGAGAGCTGCATAAACCCTCTTCTCTCCAGCCCAAGGAGCTCTTGCATGGTGCTACAAGGTGGGAGCTACCAAGCAGATGAAATGCCAATGGGGAATGCGGCTGCCTGCTTGCATAACTTCCTTGAGACTTTATTTAAAAAGTGTTTTCCATTCTAACGCATCTCTTTATTTCTTCTCTTTTTATACTCATGTCATATCCCAGTGGCTTTATGTGTGCCTCAAGCCTGTCTCTTTTCTCTTCCTCTCATGTATTATTTCTGACCTCTAAAATGAGACTTTTTTTCTGAAGTAAATTATGCTAAGTCAATACCTCTATTTTCAATCTAATTTCCTGCATTTCAGTCACTAACCATCATCCCATGTATTAAGAACACAATTTTTTCCCAAGAACTGCCTTTCTCACTGCGACCAGTCTAATTAATTCCTACTTGCTCAAAATATTGGTATTTTGCAACATCAACAGTGATGTACAGAATCAAGGTATAGAGCATAAAATTGTCCAGATTATTTCATTTTTAACATGATTGCTTGATTGACTGTAGCAATTCCACAGGGAATTCTCTCACACGTTCAGCAGTTTTTACCTTTCTATTTGTCCCATTATGGAAGAACGAGAGTGTGAGGTAGCTGATGGCTGGGGGTAAGCAGCCTTACTGAGTCAGTCACACAGACACATAGCACACAGCACACGATTCAGGAGACAACCCTCAGAGCTGAGCGGAAGGCATCTGCTTTATTAAAGAAGTGCACAGGTTTATATAGGCAGGGAGCATGCAGGGACACGTTTTGGGCTGGGATTGGTCGCTGCTGTTGCTAGGGCGGAGGGCAGATTTCTGGGATTGGTCACCGTTATTGAAAGGGAGGAGAGCAGATTTCTGGGATTGGTCACCGCTGTTGCTAGGGCAGAGGGCAGATTTCAGATCAGCCATTTTGTGTTGCCTTGCATCAGCCATGCCAGCCATGTTGGCGATATTTTATGGCTTCTCCAACAGGAGAGATCTGAAGCGACTGAAATGTAATTTAAATAAAATGCTTATATTCCATCTAAGAATTCCCATTCTTCAACTCTGACTCACACAACAGGTCTGTGCTTACTGGCATTCGTGCCCAGGGAAAGGGAGGCGGCACTGCACTGATTTCTCTTCTCTCAGGAGCTGCAATAGCACCTGGCACTGCGGCCGGGATGTCCTCGCGCTGGGCAAGCTGCCCACAGGTCAGCGGTTGCCTTGCAGCGGGTTCACACGCACGCACAATTGAGGTTACACTCATTCACACACAACACACTCAGAGATAGGATTTTAAAAACATCCTTCCAAAAGGAAGAGCAGAGCTTCCATTACAACTATAAATCAGGGAGCTGAGACCTTCAAAAGTGGCAACTGGGGCAGCAGTAGAGAGCACGGGCTCTGGGGTTTTAGCACACTAGGGCTGACATCCCTGTCCTTCCCCTTCTAAGCTGTGTTACCATGGACACGTTACCTAACCTCCCTGGGCATCTGGGTTCTCACTGGTAAGTGAGATGATAATTAAACTTCCTCCCAGGGTTGTCTTGCAGATTCAATGAGACAATTTGTATAAAGTGATTAATACAATTCCAGCACACTGAGCTCACGGAGTATTGCTTCATCAATTATTTTCATCAACATCATGAATATTAGAACCAAAAAAAAAAAAAAAAAGAAGCATGCAGGGTATCTTCGGTGGGGCTGCGATAGGGGCTAAGACTAGTTCTCTCGAACCTCAGAAACCTAAATATGAAACGGGCATCAACACTGCTAACTGAATGTCCTGGGCAGAGGAGGTGACAAGGTAATTTCCTCAGCCCTTAAAGTCCACAATCAAGTGCTTTAGGAACGTTTATCAACCTGTCAATCCACTGGCACCAGCCTCTGTGCAATGGCGATGGTTATTTTCCACGCTTTGATATTCTTGCAGGCATGACTGACTCAAGTTTTGTTCTACCAAGAAATCTCCTGCTGATCCTAGAATGAGCTGAGTCCCAGCATCAAGGGATTGAGAAAACCTTCTTGACCAAAACGGGGAAGAATGAAATGAGACAAAGTGTCAATGGCTGAGAGATCCCAAACAGAGTGGAGAGGTTATCCTGGAAGTTATTCTTATGCATTAAATAGATATCACCTTGTTATCCAAGATGTAATGGAGAGGCTGGAGGGAACTGCCTGAAAATGTGGAGCTGTGTTCCAGTAGCCATGTTTCCTGAAGATGACTGTATAATGATAGAGCTTTCACAATGTGACTGTGTGATTGTGAAAACCTTGTGTCTGATGCTCCTTTTATCTACCTTGTCAACAGATGAGTAGAACATATGGAATAAAAATAAATAATAGGGGGAACAAATGTTAAAATAAATTTAGTTTGAAATGCTAGTGATCAGTGAAAGGGAGGGATATGGGGTAAGGCATGTATAATTTTTTTTTTTTTTTTTCTGTTGTCTTTTTATTTCTTTTTCTAAATTGATGCAAATGTTCTAAGAAATGATCATGGTGATGAATATGCAACTATGTGATATATTGTGAATTATTGATTATATATGTAGAACAGAATGAGCATATCTTAAGAATGTTTGTGTCTCTTTCTTGTGATTTTTTTTTAATTAATAAAAAATTTAAAAAAATTAAAAAAATAAAGAAACCTCCTGCTACTGTTGCTACAGAACATACCATAAGCACTGCCATCTCTTGTGGGTTCATTTCTAAGAGTCACATAAAGGAGAAGAAATAAGAAGACAAGGAAATCAAAGGCAGCTTGTGTGTGCAGTGATGCTGAGGCCACACTTCAGTTTGAGTCCTGATTCTGGGGTTTTGGGACAGCTTCTTGTTTCAAGCACAGAAGCTGCTGTCAGGATTTTTACACTTAAGGATTCAGCTGAAACATTAGAGGCTTGTTAAGATGCAGTTTCCGGGTGGGCCACAGTGGCTCAGCAGGCAAGAATGCTTGCCTGCCATGCCAGAGGACCCGGGTTCGTTTCCCAGTGCCTGCCCATGTAAAAAAAAAAAAAAAAAAGATGCAGTTTCCTCCACCCTGCTCAAGCTGTTGAAAATGGAGCTCCTGGAAGAAAGGAGAGACAACCCCAGGAACCTTCATTATAGCAAGCAGTGTTTCATGCATGCTGAGGTTCAAGATCACTGCTCTAGAGGTTCGTAATTCTGCAGAGGATATACACATCCAAGTTGTCCTAATACTAGAAAGGTGCCATTAAGAAAGATATGGGGTATAGAGGCGAACAAAGGACAAACAGAGTTATTCTGACAGGTGGATCTAGGAGAATCTCCTGGAATGGGAACTTGGAAGGTGGTTAGGATTAACAGCAGAGAAAGGCTGGGTTAAGAACAAGGACAAACAAGACACAAAGTGTCAACGGTAGAGGGACCCGGCTATATACAAAAGCATCAGGAGTTAATAAGTCTGGAATGTATCTGAGTGGAAAAGTATAGTTGGGCCCTGAGTGAGTGGGTATGAGGGAGAGGATTTCTGTTTCTGGAAGAGAGACACAGGCTGTAAAGCTGGATGAGAAATAGGAACAGCAGGACTTTAATGCCCGTGGGAGTCTGGGTTCTGGTGTCTGTGCCATGAACCGCTGTGCAAGGTCTCTGCAGAGGGGCCATATGAGCTCTGAGAAGTTGAGTCTGGTACAGCGAACTGGAGAGGGTTATTCAGGCCCATAATCTGGTGTCTGCTTTCCAAGATCCAAAAAGCTATGGAAACCCAAAGTTATCTGTTATTTAATGGTAAAATCTGACATGAACTGAAGCAGAGTAACTTTGAGTCATTCCTTATCCAACTTACTGGGAATAATCATACATTCTATTGCAAAAATATTAATGTGTTTAATTAGGGATGCTACCCTAAACCATACTTAAGGATGACACATAAAATTTGGTTCATGTGCTATTTAACATATATGAACTCAAAAAATTCGGAATTCCAAAGCACGTCTGAGACTAGGGTTTTCATAGGGGATTGTGGACCCAGAAAAACAAAAGGGAGCAGTCCTGTGATGCCTTAAGTCGCCAAGGAAACCATTTAAGAGGTGATTTATAAGCCAGTGTGGGTAACCAGCACCATCTTTCCCAGTGGCCAATTCCTTAGGACCACAATTGTTGTGGCGGTTCATCCACAAAAGGGAAGGGGGTCTGGATTTTCTAACTAGTTTGGCTGTTATAATTTTCCTTCATTGTCACTCTAAGTCCCTGTCTCCCTATCCCCCAGAATGTAAATAAGCTATGCCTATGATGCTGCAAATTGGAAAACCGGAGGTCAACAGATGTAGACAAAGGCTGTGTCATGTAATGTGACTGGACAGTGACTCATACAGGGTAGCATGCAATCCATACCCCTTGAGGGTGATTCTCATAATTCCACCACTGGGAAGTACACTGAACCCCAATGGATACCAAACAAACCTTTCAGAGCACTTCTTCTGTGCCAGGAGGAATCTGAAGTGCTTTCATGCCTCAATGGACCATGATTACAGTTCTAGGAGGTGAGTGCTATAGTTATTACCATTTTACACAGAGCAGCAGGAAAGTGAGTCCCCTGTGCACATGCCACATACCTAGTCAGAATCCAAACCCCATCTGTCCGCTCCTGAGCGGTGCCCTTAGACACCCGGCTACGAGACCACTTCCTGATGTGTGAAGAGGGTCCTTGGCTGACATTAGTATCATCTCTCATAAGGAAAGAGAAATACAGAGAGGTCAAGTGATTTGGTAAAAGCCACACAGCAAATGATCTAATAGGTAAACAGAATAATATACTTTATAGATTATAATTTACAGACACTGGAGAAGGATTAAAATTAATGAAAACAACCTTTGCTCATCTTCCCAGTTTTGTTCTTGGAGTATATATTTCCTTTTTCCAAACTTCTTAGGACCTATATTAAAGGAAAGGCAAATTTCTGTCGTTGGTAAGAAGAACTTAACTTCCTTGATTTCCTATGGCTGGCAGATCCCGAGCTCTGTCTTCTTAGTTCTATCTGACAGCTATATGTCAAGCAAGGTGGGTTAATGTTACCACTGAAATGCCCTTATCAAAGTACCTGTTGGGTGTGGCACTAACTCAGGCTTTGTACATCTGACTCAAACAGAACTCTTTGATTTACAGGAGAGCAGTATAAGAGTCGAAACAAACTACAATCTCTTGCCAACGGCAAGAAAGAAGCTCTCTGTACGCTTATTTTCTAATCTATCATGAAGTCCAAAATAAACTCCAGGCTTCCTCATCACATCTGATATAAATTAAGAGAGTCAGACCTCTGTTGGGAGAGAAATGTTGGGAGAGTTCTACAACAAACAACTGGGCTAAATGACAAGAGAAAGTTCTACAAAATTGTTCCCCTGAGGTACTGTGGCTCAGTCGTGCTTAATTTTTCAGTGTGCTATTCAAAGGTTTCCGGACCCATCTGTCTTCATGGGATTGAAAGAGAAGGAAATCAGGTCTGTGACAATGACAGGGCCCAATGCTGTTGCTGAAAAAAATAACCATCTAGTCCTGAAGCCATCAGGCTGTCCTGTAAGGCAGGTACAATGTTCATCTTTTCTATAAAGGAATCAGGACTCCCAAAGGCCCTGCTCTGACTAAACAGCAGAAATAAATGATGACAAGCAAAATCTAAAGGGAAGATGAAGGAAATAAAAATTGGGAGGTATGCACCATTGGGAGAAGGAGGGGTAATTTTGTTTGTAGCAGCACAAATTGTGTTAACCTAGGGCAGATCTGAGTTGAGAGATTAAAATTTTTTTTTTTACTTTCTAAATTTATATTTTTAATGTATTTTTTAAATGTGAAATATGACATATATACAAAAAAGCAATAAATTTCCAAGTACATTTTAACACATAGTTATAGAACAGTTTGGGATGGATTATAGTTCCACGATTTTTCATTTTTTCTTGTAGCTGCTCCAAGACACTGGAGACTAACAGAGATCAATATGATTCAGCAGCCATGCTCATTTGTTAAATCCTGTCTTCTCCGTTATACTCCCCCTGCTCTTTAAATAACATATATAACATAAAAGCAATAAATTTCAAAGTACATCACAGCAATTAGTTGTAGAACAGATTTTCAGAGTCTGGTATGGGTTACAATTCCACGATTTTAGGTTTTTATTTCTACCTGCTCTAAGGTACTGGAGGCTAAAAGAAATGTCAGTATAGTGATTCAGCATCATATTCATTTGTTACACCCGAGCTTCACTGTATAACTCCACCATCACCTTTGATCTTTCTCCCACTCTTCAGAGATTTAAATTTTAAAGCAAGAAACTTATATTTAAGAACCTGAGGCTCAAAACTGAGACTCTAATTACTAATTTTATTTTAAATGAATAGAGGAAAAACAAATGCTTTGTTTGTACCGAATAGATTAGATAAACCAAAAAGTAAACAAACAAAAACCTATCAAAAAGAAGCATTAAGTATTGGGTATATTAACATTTTCTCTCATTATATATATAAAAAAGTGTTCTTAATCCAGCTATTCAGGGTCACTTTAGATATGCACAGTTTTTGAGGATAAAATAATTGAATGAATTACTACTACAAATCCAACAGGATAGCTAAAATTAAAAAAAAAAAAAGACTGGTAATACCAAGTATGGGTTATGATTTAGAACAACTAGAATATTCATTATTGCCTGTGGAGCATAAAATGTTACAACCACTTTGGATGGCTGCTGGCAGTTTCTGATAAAATATCCCTATGACCCAGGATTTCCACTCTACATACGTCTACAAAGACATATACCAGAATGTATAAAGCAACCATAATTATATCAAAGAATTGGAAAACAAATGTACATCACAGGAGAATGGATAAATAAATTCTGACATATCCATACAACAAAACACTTCTCAGCAATCAAAAGTGTACAGTACACTAACATTTTAGTGGATGTACACTAACTCATGCAACAACATGGATGAATCTCAAAGAAAAAAAATACTGCGTGAAAGAAAGGAGACCCGGAAGAGTTAATGCACACTACATTTACATGAAGTTCAAGACCAGGCAAAATCAACCCATGGTGGTTAAGAGTCAGAACAGTGGGTCCTTTTGAGGATGAGGGATGTTGACCAAAGATGGGGAAAAGGAAGCTCTTTGGAATGATCAAAAAATATACTTCTCATTTTGGGTGGCTTTCAAATGGGTGTTTATACATATAGAACTTGCTCAAGCTGTCCACTTACGATGTGTGCATTTTACTGTAAGTACATCACACCTCAGTAAAAAGTAATATACAAAATTGAAAGCGTTTTTCTTATTACAAGGAATTTTGTATGTATAAATAATTTATGATATCTGTGCATTAAAAACAAATGAAACTCTGTTTGTAGGTAAGAGATATATTAGAGATACAGATGTTTTGTAATGAAAGTACGAGTGCAGTCATCTAGTTGTAGGCATATTCATTGTAAAATAGTTTCTTCGAGGCAAAAACTAGAAAAACATATGTAAATATCCTTCTACAGAGGATTGGTTGTGGGTATATTTTTATGTTAGGACACTATACATGAACTATATAAACATTTTGCAGTAACATTTTCCACAGACACGGAAAAGATAAAATCTAGCAAAAGAGAAGACTAGGTATTAAAATGCACAATCCCTTTTATATGCTGTATGTATGAAGAAAAATACACTGTTGTGGAACATATAGTATCAGAAACAACAGGTTTTATCTTTAGGTGGCATCTTTTTTCTTTTCTGATAAGAATAGCAAAACATAGATTACATGAGTGATTGTAAAAGTTATTTCAACATAAATAAATTAAATGTCTAATTTTACAATTAAAAGTATAAAGAGATAAGCAGAAAGCAAGAAAGAAGCAGTCACACTGGCTATAGAGTAGCAACCACTGCAACTGTTCCACTACTGGTTTTCTTTCTTTCCTTCTTGTTTCAAAGCAGTAGCATTCTTTTTCAAATAAAATCTTAACATTTTCTATACACAAAACAGGTAAGAACAGAGCTGCTCTGGTAGGAGGGAAAGGGTACAGGGGGATCCGAATTCTGCCTGTTAAGTTTCTCCCTGATGCATCTCCAAGCCCCAAAGGAATGCAGTTTGAAAACCAGAATTCTATGATACAAATTTCAGGCTTCAAGCCTTAGTGGGCCCACCTCCTAAATCTAGCTTGTAAGTAGCTTTCATTTCTTACCTATGAATGCTATCGTATAAGATCTTGTGTTTTGCTAGACTGACCTAGTTACTATTCCCTAAGAAAGCCTTATTCATCCCTGATTTCTCCCTTTATATCCTGAATATCCCAGTGTTCCCCCCTTTTCTATATTTCTGCTCATTCTTAGAGGCCCGGCTAAATTTCTACATCCCTTGGGATTTCTTTCCAGGTAATACCGGCCTGTTGAAATCTCTAGCTTCTAGAAATACCTCTACTCTGTACCATTCACTAGGCTAATTAACTTTTTTTCTTAACTTTTAAAATTGGATAATATATATACAAAGCAAAGAAATAATATGGGATGGAACTAGTTGATGTTCCGGAGAGGCTGGCCCCTCTGCATTTCAGGACTTATCTGGTCCAGGGACCCATCTGGAGGTTGTAGGTTTCTGGAAAGTTAATGTAGTGCATTGAACATTTGCAGAAACTTATGTAATGCCTGAGGTGTTCCTTAGGGTCGTCAGGAATGGTTTTGGTTGGGGGTTGACAAGTTATGATAGGTAGCAATGCCTAACTGAAGCTTGTGTAAGAGTGACCTCCAGCGTAGCCTCACAACTCTGTTTGAACTCTCTTAGCCACTGATCCTTTATTAATTACACTTCTTTCCCCCCTGTTGGTCAGGATGGAATTGTTGATCCCACTGTACCAGGGCCGGACTCCTGGTCATCTCCCATGCCGCCAGGATATCACCCCTGGATGTCATGTCCCACGCAGGGGGAAGGGCAATGATTTCATTTGCAGAGTTGGGCTTAGAGAGAGTGAGGTCACATCTGGGCAACAAAAAAGGTCCTCCAGAAGTAATTCTCAGGCATGCCTACATAAGCTTCATAAGAGTAATAAGCTAGTTAACTTTTAAACATGCGGTATTAATTTTCTGTTACTTCTGTAATAAATTACAAGCTTCACGTCTGAAAACAACACGAATGTATTATCTTATAGTTCTGTAGGTTAAAAGTCTGATATGTCTCACTGGACTGAAAGTGAAGTACTGGCAGGGCTGCCAAAGAATCCGCTTCCTTGCCTTTTCCAGTTTTAAGAAGTCACCGTTATTTCTTGGCTCATGGAGCCTTTTCTCTACGTTTGAAGCCAGTTCTTCCCTCTTAGAGAATGTGATGCCGTTGGGCCTACCTGGGTATGCAGGACAATTTTCCTATCTCAAGGTCTTTAACCACAATCACATCTGCGAAGTCCCTTCTGCCATCCATGCAGGGCCACATATTCACAGGTTCTGGGGATTGGGGCATGGCTTTCCTGGAGGACCACAGCTCTGCCTACATACTTACACATCCCTAAGCATCTCAAGAGTCTGGGCCATGTCATTACTCTTTGGATAACTTCATGACTAATGGGGAGAGAGCTGATGACTGTTATCAAATATTTGCTAACATATCATAGCCGAATGACTGATGAACTGAATAATAAATACAATCTGTTTCTCTCTACCACTAGTGTTTTAGGAATCTTGATTGATTTCAATTAGGCCAATTTCCTCACAAGAGAGAAAAGTATGAGAAAGTCAATAAAGAAAAAAGATCTGATAGTATCACTTAAGGTGAAGGAGGTTGATGAGATGGGTGTGGGAGAGCTGCTTAGGATAATGTTTCATTTAGAACTTTTCTGTTTGTAGATAATTCCATGGACTTCTTGTATAAATTTCAAGTGTGGCTGTGTAGTTGAGTTAAATCTCTACATCCAATCAGGAGATCCATCCTAAAATTTCACCAAGGATCATACTAAGTCATGTAATACATTTTACAATATATTTATCTTTGAATAAGATATTGCATTTAATTTAGACTTTGGTACATCTATGAAAGATGGGTAATGACCTTATTGAAAAGCATCTCACAAGCAAGCAGCTTGTATCTATTTTATTAATTTTTTTTCTTTACATGGGCAGGCACCAGGAACCAAACCCGGGTCTCCGGCATGGCAGGCAAGAACTCTGCCACTGAGGCACCGCTGCTCACCCCAGCTTGGATCTATTTTATCAGTTTTAAAAAATCCTTTACTAACCAAGACTCCTTTATTGAATTACTCTGAAGTACCGCATGAGCCTGTGGGCTTCCAATGAAATTTCTGATCTGTTTTAGCTGGTATTTCTAGTCTTCGCATTTGATTTAATTCTTTACTGTTTTTGTCATACTGTCGAATTAATGCTGAACATAAACCGGACAACCTGAGAATCAAGGTAATGAAGGCATGCTTAGGTACTTGGGTTCCCATTTAAGAACCACCTTCCTCTCACTCTGAAGTGCCCGGTCAGACTTCCTCAGCGGCCTTTAAATCACTTATTATTGTTTTATTTGATACTTAATTGTGTATTTTCTCTATCTTACACTGTACACTACTTAAGGGTGGAGTATCCATCTTGATATTTTGTAGTGTCTAGCACAGCCCCTTAAGCAAAGACGGTTTTCTGTAAGTATTTGTGGCCTGAGTGTCAATTGGTACATAAATGAAACTCCTAATTTTAATATGCCTAAAAGTTCAGACAGGACAGCAGAATATCTGACATGAGATCTCTCCATTGTCAAAAAACCCTGCAAACTAAGAATGCTGTTTTGTTATTTGTACTTTAGAGATATAATGTAGAGGAGTGAAAAGAATATGAATGTCAAAGTTAAAATTCCAGTTTTAAAGCAAAGCTTCACCCATTCACTCCACTAAAACACTTGAATAAACCATGTAACATTATTGAATTTCAATGTACTCATCTATAAAAATGGGGATATTACAACACAGAATAATTGCTAAGATTAAACGAAAATTTTAAAAAAGGGCCTATTCATGTATATACAATATCGTCTTTTCAACTCTGTTCCCCCTTCCATTGAAGCCAAATTTTTGTTCTCTTTGTTACATTTGGACAGTTTGGTGACCAAACCTGGACAGGTTTTGATATAGCCCCTTTGGAACAAGGTCAATGACATTTAGTCACAGAACTTAAGGCCTCATTTCAGAGCCTGGGCAAAGGATGCCAGAGGCTTAGCACAGGAACCATGCCTTGCGTGAGTGAGCTTGCCACTCACTCCCATTGGAGCCAACAGAACTACGAAATAAAATATTTCTGCCAAATCCCACATCTCCAATCCAAACATATACCCAAAATTACTTTATGGGCTTTAAGTAAATTGTGCATCAAGATACAATTTCACACCTAAATTGTTAGGCCGAGCATCCCATCCAAATAAACAGGGGGCAACTGATCTAATATCTTTTTATACTTCGAAAGCATAGCTATTTGACTATAGCCAATCACTGGAAATTTATCATATGAATATCAGTTATTAGAGAGGACACTGAAATATTCCAACCAGAGAGTTCAAAGCTTGGCTTTGTCGCTAGCAGCCACGTGGCTTCGGGGAGAGCACTTAATCTTCCTTTGCCTCAGTTTACCATATATAGAAGTGTCCTTTCCAAGGAGAAAGTTTTATGATTTATTTGAATCTGTCATAGTTTCTATGAATTTTGTAACAAAGGTTCCATAGTAGCTAAAATGTCAGGAGACCTGAGTTCAAATACCACTTCTGCCTTTACACATGGCACTTTTAGGTCAGGTTATCTATATTTCTACGCTTCAGACTGCCCATCAGAAAATGGGCTGGTAATAGCTCATAATAGCATTGTTATATTACATGAGGACCATAAAAAAAGTGGTTATAAAGTGCCTGGAATGCTCAGAACTTCAATAAATGTTTGTTGAATCTGAATCTTTCAGTGCGTTCTCCACCCTCAGATTCTGGTCTTTTGCACTCCTGCCCCAGCCTAACGAAGAAAACCTTGAGAACCTACCAGAAGCCTACTGTTCTGACTTTCAAACTATATGGAACCTATGAATTTATTGACTTATGACTTATGTAGCAAATACAGCCCAAAGTGGAAGACAAGCCATGTGGTTAGTTGACTCAATCCAGTTATATATTGTACAATCCTCACCAATTTGGAATCAACTTTGTTTCAATAATGTTGTCTTCCATTTACTTCAACGAATGAATACTTAAGACTTTTTATGTGTCAGTTCCCAAACAAGGCCCTTCTGGGTGGGGGTGCGGTGGGAAGCGGGCATATACAATATTAAGTTTAACACAGGGTCTATTTGTAGCTGAAGCTCAAGCAGTTTTTCGCTCTCACATATGTGCACATGCACATATAATCTTTGTAGAACAAGGTGCCAAGATATGATGGGAGATAAACTATAGGCCACAGAAATCATCTTATCCATTGTAATAAGAAGTAGTTATGGAAATTTGAGAGTAAAAACTTTGAGTAGGAAAAACTGCATGCATACATACACACAGAACACTCGTCAACTATCTCTAAATGTTATCGTCTTAATCACAGCCTTTCCATAGAAGGTGAATGCATCTTGATTAAAGACATTTTCATTGTCCCAAATAATCATATATATATTTTAAACTCCCATGAATGATAATTCCATCCCTTTATTTTGGAGAGTGTCAGAATGGTCTCAATTTTTCTCAATCTACACCTCACTACTGTAAAATGAATGATATTATATGTTACTTTTAAATTTGCATATAAATTGTTCATTTAGGCTAAAAATATGCAGGGTTAAACACACATTAATGATATTCTACAATGCCTAAAAATTTGAAAATCAGGTAGGGCACATTTTACTTAGTTTTTTTTTATGGAGCCATTTTAAGGGTTTTTATACAGAGCAATTCAATCAACAGGTCAAAAATAGCCATCATCGCAATTTACTCTGATGATTATACTTTGTGTGAAGAAAATAAATTTAGCTTTCTATCCTTAGAAAATCCCAAATTCAGAGTGCTGTATATTTCAACAACGGTTTTTTCCCCCCTCTTCTGCCATCTTATATTTTAAGTTCCTTGATTTAGATCTTTTAAAGGCTTGTTTTGTTGCAATGGCTAACCTGAGAATAGAGCATTCATGGCAAATTCTAAACTAAAGGTGAAGTGAAGTGAAGTGCTGAATCTCAAGGTTTCCATATCTAGTGACTCCCTCCCTAAAAGGAATCTTATTAAGTCAAATTTCTAAGTTAGAAGTTAGAAAAATTTTTTTCTGTACAGTAAATTGAGGTGGTAGGGAAACAGGTGGTCAAAAAGATGAGCTGTCTACTCCACTATCTTCTCCAAAAGAAAAAAAATCAGGAACTATTCAAATATAGTATTCATTTTCTAATGTGCCAATTTGCCAATGTGTAAAGACATGGATTTGGAAACATTTGACGAAAAAGTCTAAAAATATAAATACAGGCATTAAACTTTTATTTTAAAGACTTATAGCATGGTAAATTGCTCCCCTTATAATGTATAGTGTAAAGAGCATTATACACAATTGTCTTTATCTGTACAAAACCTCAATTATTTAGAAATGCCTTGGAGGGGAAAGTGTGAAAAATCGGGGAAAAATCACACCAAAATGTTAGCATTTTGAAATGTTAACACACCAAAATATTAGCATTTGGACTTGTCATGAAAGAAC
The DNA here is from genome assembly GCA_004026745.1 of Myrmecophaga tridactyla. Lineage (NCBI taxonomy): Eukaryota > Metazoa > Chordata > Mammalia > Pilosa > Myrmecophagidae > Myrmecophaga > Myrmecophaga tridactyla. The sequence goes on from PVIY010020920.1 coordinate 17,647, forward strand.
CTCAACTTTTAAGTGATTTCTCTTCTTTATACTTACTATTTTCAATTTTTAAAGAATAAGAATGTATTACTTTTTAGTAATCATTTAAAAGGTAAAAAAAAAAAAAACAATTCACCTTGAATTGTCCTTATGTTTGAAGGAACAATATTGATACTATTCTGCTCATGAAAGAGATACTGATATTATTCCCTCTTTGTAAAAAAATTTATTAAATCCAGGTTTTTTGTCTCCTTAGGTGTATGTTCCCTGCTGTTTTCTGGCTCCTCTTCCTCTATTAGATCTCTAAATGTTGGAGCATCCCAAGTTCCCTATTTTGGTTAAGTGATCTCAAATATCCAATGCATTATTTTAAACACCACTTCAATGCTAAGGAATCCCAAGTTTGTATCTCCAACTCATATCTTACTGCAGAGCTCGATTCCAAACCTCTACCAAACTATACTCTGATGTCTTTAAAGGCCTCTCAGAACTTAAAGCTACCAAACAGCATAACTGACTTGCCACCTGCTCTTTCTACTACTCATTCCTAATCTGTATCTTCTTAAGCCTTTTCACCTTTCAGTAAACGGTACCACTACTTCACTCAGTTGATTGCACCAAAAACCTATGAATTTTCCTTGCTTCCATTCTTTCCCTCACCATCTCACCCAACTCAGAGCATTAGCAAGACCTGTTAGTGCCACCTCAAAATATATTCTGAAACCAGCACTTCTCCCCACTTCTGTGGCTTCTTCTTGGCCCAAACCACAATTATAGCTCACCTACATGCCTGCAAGGATCTCCTAAGTAGTGTACTTAACTCCACTTTGATCCCACTGCAATCCCTTTGTCTCCATGGCAGCCAGAATGTAAAATATACAATGTCATGCCCTTGCTTAAAAACTGTCTTACATGCCCTACTGCCCATATGAAAAAAATCTAAGCTCCATGTCATGAACAAGACTACAGGATTTGTACCCACCTACTTTCTCAATATCATTTCCTCTCCATTCCCACCGAGCTTCAGCCACACTGGCCCTCTTCTGTCCCTCAATTGCGTCAACTTTTTTATGCTTGTTTTCCCTCCTGCCTGAAAAGCTGTGTCTCTATAAATGGCCCTAGCCAGAAACCAATTACTCAGAACAAAACAGACCTGAAATTTGCAAACTCCCAATTCCTCATAAGGTTGAGGTTGTGCCAGGATGACCAGAGTAGCCAATAGGCCTTAAGAAGCCAGATGCTAGACACGGCAAGCAAACTCACTGCCCTCCCTGCTCTACATGGGACATGACTCCCAGGGGTGTAAATTTGAAATGTGGGACAGAAATCCTAGGATGAGCTGGGACTCAGCATCAAGGGATTGAGAAAAACTTCTCGACCAAAAGGAGGAAGACAGAAACAAGACAAAATAAAGTGTCAGTGGCTGAGAGATTTCAAACAGAGTTGAGAGGTTATCCTGGAGGTTATTCTTATACATTATACAGATATCCCCTTTTAAGTTTATGGTGCATTAGAGAGGCTGGAGGGAAGTACGTGAAAATACAGAGCTGTGCTCCAGTAGCTATGTTTCTTGAAGATGCTTGTATAATGATATAGCTTTTGCAATGCGACTGTGAAAACCTTGTGTCTGATCCTTCTATCTACACTATGGACAGATGAGTAAAACATATGGATAAGAAATAAACAATAGAGTGAACAAAGGTGAAAATAAACTGAGTAGATTGAAATACTAGTGCTCAATGAGAGGGAGTGGTAAGGGGTATGGCACATATGAATTTTCTCTTTTTTCTTTCTTTTGCTGGAGAGATGCAAATGTTCAAAACAATGATCATGGTGATGAATACACAACTATGTGATGATACTGTGAGCCATTGATAGTAACCATGTCAAGAATGTTTGCATGTTTGTTGTTTACAATAAAAATATTGAAAAAAAAAAAGTCATCAGAGGCTGGGCTGAGGCTGCAGCATTTGCAGAGAGGAGCTGGTTACTCTCTGCAGTCAGGTTTCACTTCAAGCAAACTCCATCACCTAACAGTGGCTAAACTCTAGATTACACAGGCCAAGGACAAATTAATGGGATTTGGCAGAACATAAAAGGAAACAAGAAATTATAAAGGAAAATAAACTTAAAGTAGAAATAGGTAAAAGACACAGTAGTAGAAATTGTGCCAACTAAATACATCAAACCATATTTACTTTTCTGTGTTATCTTTACGGACAAGCAGGAAAGAAGAGGCAAAGTCACTGAACTATCTCTAAATTTGTTAGAATCTGCATTAACCTCTATGATTCTTGAAAAATTAGTGTATGAGACATCTATAGACTCAAAAATGCTACACATTGGTACACAGGCTTAGCCTTGAGTAAGGTCAGCTTGCAAAATTTAGGTTTTCCAATTAGGAACCCAGGCCCCGGGTACAATCAGCTGTAGCAGCTCATTGTATGTAGAGGACGTGACAGCTCAACAGGCACAGTCAACCTTATCCTGCTGGATTCGTACAACAACCCTGGATATTAGTTCCCCCATTTTACAGGCAAGGGACTTGACGTCCAGAGATTTTATGCAATGCGACCACAGAATCAGTTAGAAAGGTAAGACTAGACCATATTCTTCTGGGCCCCAGCACATTCAATAATAATATTGTAGTAACTGCAAAGTACTATGCCCTGGTACCTGGGAGACATGCCAGTTGTGGCTGCCCCTGGCACCAAGTAGCAAGTGTGACTTTGAGTGAGTCACCCTATTTGGGTCTTAATTTCGTCACCTATAAAAACAGTTTACTTTAGCTCTACCACAGGATTTTCTGGATGAGCAGACGTGAACGCTCACATCTACTGCTTGTCCCATCCTCACACCACCCCATCCACACTGCCTCCCAGCCGACCCTGCATCAGGCACACTCCCATCTCAAGGCTTATGCACGTACTGGTTCTTAGAATGCTTTCTCCTTGAGATCTACAGCTTGTCTCTCATTTCCTTTAGGCTCCTGCTCACATAACATCCTATAAGAGAGGCCTTCACTGATAGTGAAGCAGCATTATCTGTCCCGCAACCCAGGATTCTTTTTCACCTACTCTGATTTATGTTTCTCCATAGCAGATATTTCTTCTCCATCTGACATGTGTTCATTTGTTTGTCCATCTCCCCACAAATGTACATTCAGGAAAACAGGGATTTTTTGCCTGTGCTGTTAGCTGCCTGGTATCCCTGAAGCCAAGGACACTGGCTGGTACCATGTGTGCCCTTTAAACATTGATCAACTACATGAATGAAAGAACTGAATTAACCAATTATTTGAATGGACGTATTGTGATTATCATCTTCTAGTTGCTTCTGGGTTTGTCTACGATAAGATATTACTTTTGTCATTCTTGGTATTAAAATCAGTGTTTTTAATCAAAGTAAACTTTGCAATTTAAGAGTTGATGTAGGCTAGCACAACGCAGGACAAGAGCATATATATATGGTAATTAGTTACTAGAGCTTAAGTTTAACAATATAAATCCTAGCAATACTCTCAAACTTTCTACTTCTGTTTGTTTCACTAATATTATATGTTAAAACAACTACCAAGAATTTCCATGGTTGTGAAAAACTCAGACAGTAAAAATAAAATACCACAGAACAGACAGACAAAGAGTTCCTGAAGAATGCATTAGCAATCTCAGGGAAGGGAGGAAGGAAAATAATGGAATGGCGGTGGAGGCATTTAGCTGTATCGATAATATTAAAAAAAGAGAAAGAGAGAGAGAGAGAGATGATGCAAATATGGCAAAAGAGTAACACCTGTTAAATTTGGATATACTTTATAGGTTTAAACTATTTCATAATTATAAAAACAAAAAGAAATGAAGATGTAGAACGTCTCCATTATGGAGTCCAGAACCCGCTATCTCAGTTTTGCAAAGTTGGAAAACATCTTTGTAATCATCCAGTTCAATCTGTACACAACACATGGTAGTCCAACAATCAGGTATTCGCCTGGTCGTGCTGCTTGGCAATCCCTTTACTCAACTACAGAGATGTCTTCTTCCATTCCTTAGCGTGAGTATTCCAAACCTTCGTTCACCCTCACCCCCGCAGAGTCATTTGTAGCAGAGGGCCACGCAGAGCTGAGAAAAACTGGAAGAGTCCTTCAGTTCCTCCTCGTCTTCCTCTAAAAGTGTCTGCATGCCTGTTCAGTAGCCCTTCGTTAACTGAAATCCTCCTCTCTGCTGAGTTCTATCCATTGGTCCCACACCTGCAGATGTGGAGGGCTACACAACTTTCCTGCCCACAAGGCAGCCCTCCAAATACTGTAAGAGAGCAAATGTGACACCTCACGTCCTTTTCACATTAAAAATTACTACCCTGCTCAACCAGTGCAGCAGAAGAGAGAAGCTAACCTAACTAATGGCAGGCACTCTCTGTTTATCCCGGACTTCCCATCAAGCTGGTATTCTGCATAAGTAATGCTATATTCCTACATTAGGAATTCATAGAACTCAATGAAAAATGTCTAATTTAATTCAGATATCACTTGGTAACACCATTTGGTATTGTCACAGTGGGTGGGTGGGTGAGATATGATAGATTAGGTATGATAGAAAATTAATGCCACAGAAGTGTGAAATGCAGCAACGGATGTTAGCCAAATAATTGTTAAAATCTTCTAAGAATATTTCAAAATGTATACGTTTTGCAATTTAGATACACTTCCATCCATTTAAAATTCACAGATCTTGTTTTAAGTGCATACTCTATCTAAAGGTTCAAACAGCAATTAATCAATAGAATAAGAAGATTTGGAGTGCAAATGGTACATGTGAGTAAGTGCCATGTGCACTCGATTAATGCTACGCAAAGTGTGGTCTGCAGATCGTGCTATCTGGTACGGAAACTGAGATAAAGCATTGAGAAATTTTTGTAGGACTTTGACAGAGTGATTTTATGTCTGTTGAATCTAATAAAAATAATTAAAAAGTAGACTTGTATTTTCTATGTCTTTTTTTTTTTCATTTCATTTTCCTAGTCATTCGCTTTTACTCTATTTCACTGAAACGTTAGTCTAAGCAGTTTGGGAATAAAACAAATAAACAAGCAAACAAATAAAAAACGAGCCCTTCATCACTCAGACATCTTGAGGTCCTTCACCACACAGAACTAAATTAATGGGAATTTGACCACTGCTTGTTTACATAATGTCTTCTTTGCCCAGTCTTAGCATCCTACCCTATTGCTGCAAACACGTGCCCTGAAAGAGATGGGTATAATTACAGGGCATTCCTAAAATCAAATGGTATGAAACTCAAGCTATTTTAAAAGATGCTGAACAGGAGCATTTCCGTCGAGGGAATTCCAACAAAAAGCATCGCAACTATTACGGTCATTCACGCCCTCACTGGCCAAAGGGGAATTATTCCCTCCTTGCTGAGAGGCCACAGTCATAAAAGCAGATGATGATTGTTTAATAAAGATGAGGTCATTTTGTGCCTGTCTTGGGCTACTTTGAGAAGAGAAAGTCTATAACTCCCCCTAGAACCCTAGCTCACAGGTATGAGGAGAGGAAGGAGAAGAAAATCTTTACTGCGATTTACATTTCCTTTAGTTTATTGCTTCGATTTAGTTTATATTTTCCTGGTGATCTTTGTGTTTCAAGCACATCAGTTAAAAACAATTAATAATGAAATATTTTCAGTCCTTGGAAACACTCTGCTGCTGTTGGCTTACTTACTTCTAACCAATCTCAGAAAAGCACCATCAAAGAAGTGGAAGTGCGATAAAGAAGTCACCAGGGTAATCAAAAATACTATTTCCTCTTCAGGGGAAGAGTGTGAGGATGTGGGAAAGGATTCAAGAAACCCTGAGGTGGCTGAGCATCTTGTCTCTTCCCTTGATTTCAATGTCAACACGGCATTCTTGACCAACTCAGGCTTACAGGGATTAACTGAGCTTTGAAAAAATTAAGCATCATCTTTCACTGTCATTTGGTAACAGATACTAAGGTAGATCTCAAAAAATATGCCACCATGATTCAAGAAATTAAGTTACGTAAACTGAATTTCTGTTGGATTTTATCTTACAGTTACCTTAATTTTTGTAATTAATCACATGTCATCTCAGGAATGTCTTCCAGGTACTGATCAAAAGATATATTTTAAAGTTGCCCTGGTCTTTCCCTTATTTTTTAGAACATATTATTTCATTATTAGTGTGTATTATATCATTTCATATACTTTCAATCTTAAAGCATGCCTTTCTTAATATATGAAGTTTGCATTTTAGCTGTATAGTCAAAATCTTAACTTTTTTAAAGAAACTGAACTTGAAAATAATAGCTAAAGCAACGATTTCTTGAACCACCCTTACTAAGTGTACAGAAGAAAAATATATGGGTCTTACAACAATAAAGCATATTCAAAGACAGGCTGACTGCATTTGTCTTCCCTTTTCCTAAAGAAAATATATATTTTTCTCTTTCTTCATTTAAAAGACCATACATGACTTTCCTGCATGCCAGGACCTCAGCTTTCAGCCCTGCAGAGGACCCTATCAGGAATCTGTAGATACCTACATCCCTTCCCTGCTCATGTCAAAGAAAATAATCTTGCATTGGATGTCATGAAGATTCTTACTTTTTTTTTAATTTGTAGTTTTTGCATTTAAATTTTATTTTAGAAGGATGGCCTGTGCTTAATTCTCTGATGGGGATTTGCAATGATGGATCAAGATTTATGAGCATGCTTGACAGTATTTCAGTATTTCATGCATACGTTTCCAAAGGACCTAGCTCTTAGCCTAACTGTTTTTGCTCATTTTCAGAAAATTTTCTTAACTGTTTCAAACATACAAGCACTAGGCAATAGGATTGCTGCAAAGCAAAACATTAGCTTCCCTCAGCTTTCACTATTATTATTAGAAGCTATTTATCACAATGCCAGGTCAACACTGTCTTTTCAAGGAGGAGAGAGGGGAATCATGGATAAAGACAATTTGTCATGCTTCTCAGAGCTTAACAAAAGTTCACAATTGCGTTTTATATCATTAATGTCAGAAGAGCTTGAACTTGGGGCCCCCAACGTTCCTGTAACAATCTCAGGGAGGAGATGGAACAAAATTGACTAAATTGAGGTAAGAAGAGCACAAATGAGATGACTGCAAATTCTTTCACTTCAACCATGGTTCAGAGCCACAGTTCTGATCCAGCTCCTTCTAGTGGAAGTAAGGTTTTCAAGACCCATCACCAAAAAAGACGGCCCAAAGGTGGTCAGAGGAGTTTCCCAGACACTACACACATGACATGGGGTTCAGTTTCTTTCACAACTAAAAAGACGAAACATATTACTATTCATATCACTATTTCTACTGTAGTTTGTATTTTATCCTAAGCCAGACACCATTAGGTTCTTACCTACCAAAGAACAAAGTATTAGGTAGATAATTTGGGTTTTAAACATAGTAAGGTGAAATACGAATTTTTACTTTGCTTTATCCTTTTTCTGGCTAGGAAGCTAAGCTATAAAGATGATTTTTTAAAGCCACAGAATCTGCATAAACTATGAAATCATGGCACATTTCCCACCAATAGTCTCTCTCTCTCTCTTTTTTTCTCCCCTCTTTCCAAACAACATGCAGGCCCACAAACCTATTCAACTAGTTCTAATCCAGCACCAAAGTAAGTAATTTTTATCAGGTATTTAAAATAAATCTCTCTCTTCTTCTTTCTCACTCTCTCTCTCTGCCAAGCTTTACATAGCAAAGGATGAAATGTTAACTTTAAAGAAAATTACAGTGATAATAAAAGAACCAAAGACGCTGTTTGTACTTCCAGAGGTTCATTGTCATTTCAGAAATCGTTACAAAAGAGGGTTCAACAGTCCAATACATTTTTCTTTTTTAAATCACCAAGTTTTAATGATGACAGTCACTGCAGCTAAAAAGCAGGAAAACTAGAAAGGCTCTTACAGGTATACGTCCTGTTCAAAGAGCAACCAGCCTTTCACTGCATAACTTGAGGTAAAATCATGACTAAGAAACCATGACATAAAAAGTCCTCAGACCCTGGGTTTTGGGTAGTTTTGGGTTTCATGATAATGGAATCTACTGATCCCCTCCTAGGTTTAGAAGAAAATTGCTATGAAAACTTAACTGAGCTTAGAGAAAAGTAGGAATGACCAGGTAGAAGGGGCCAACTCTTCCCATTTCATCCTTAAATCACCTGGCGAAATAAGAACTGCAGTAGCTAGGTTCAGGTGTCCACTCGGCCGGGTGATGGTGCCTAATTCTGTTGCTGTGGACTTAAATCATCAGCATGGGAAATTCATCTGTGGATGATTAGATCTGTGGTCGGTCGGCCAAGTGGAGTGCCTTCTGCAATGAGTGATGTTTAAACCGATCAGGTGGAGGCTTAAAAAGAGAGTCAAGAGAGAGAAAGAGCTCAGCACAGCATAACTAGGCTCAGAGCCGGCTCAGGCTAAGGCGTTTGGAGACATAGAAAGCAATGGCCCATACAAAGCCATTTGAACTCAGAAGCTGGGAGGGAAGGCCAGCAGTCATCACCAGGTGCTTCTCATATACCTGAGAAGCCAGAAGAAAGCCAGCTGTCTTTCCTATGAGGAACTGTAAATTTGTAACTATAAAAATCCCCTTTGTAAAAGCTGATCCACTTCTGGTATACTGCATTTCAGCAGCTTTAGCAAACTAAAACAGATGGACATCACTCTCATCAAAGCACAAATCTGACACCTCTCTGAGGCAGGATGTGGAAAGCTCATGAATGGACTGGAGTTGACCATCCACTGATACCAACTGGTGCATAAACATCCAGCCTTTGCAACTCTGATTAGCCACAGCAAAATTTCTGCAGAAAATTCTAAGGGGACATTTTCATGTCTTTAAGATATTTAATCTTCTCCTGGATTGCAGCAATTGGAGTGTATCTGGGATAGCTTTGTTAATTTGTTCTTAGATTTTATTTTATGTTTGGTTTCCAGATAATTTTAGGGAGAATTTAGGGTAAGGACTAGAGTGCCTCCAAAGTTTATCAGCTCTTATATTTCCTTTGGGATCTGTGATCCCGAAGCATCCCACTCACACCTACTGAATCAGACGCTGCATTTTAATAATACCTCTGGGTAATTACATGGACTTTCAGGTTTGAGAAGCACCAGGCCTTTCAGAGTGAGGACTGTTTCTACTTAGGCATTAGAGGCAGTTAACACCTGGACATAAACATTTCTAAATCATACTAACTTCCTGGGTTCATCCTGTCATGCATAAATCAGGATCGGGACAGAGTAGTCCCACAATTTAGGAATAGCTGAGAAAAATCCATGTCTTCACAGGAAGCATAACATAAAGAAACCAGAGAAAGAAGAAAAATGCAAGTGGGCCCCAGTGCGCTTGATTTTCTCAAGGGGGTTCAGGAATTTGTCAACTGCAAATTAATGAGGCAAAGGTAAACCCGAAATCCTGTTTCAAATGCTCTTCTGGCCTCCTGGTTATGAAAACTCCTGAAATGATTTTGTAGAAAAACACATTAATATCAGGAATGAAACAAAAACTGAGGAATGGATTTCAGGATGGGGTAGGGAGAGGTGTGCTTGGCTTTCTTTATTTTGCACACTTTTCTATAAGGTATGGGAAACCCATCTAGGGACAGAGGAGCATTTTGCATCCTCCACTGAAGAGGACTAGGAAAAAAGGCAGTGGCCAGCACAGCAGGTTCCTGACCTAGAACAGCCTCGGGGACAGCCTTTCCTGAGCACCAGTAAGATCATAAACACCCAAGGATATCTCTGGGAGTTAATACTTTCAATTAAAAATCAACTGCATCCAAAAAAAATTATGCCAGGACAACTGGACAGCTACATGGAAAAGAATGAATTCAGACCTCCACTTCACTACATCTAGAAATATTAACTCAAAATGTATCAAAGACATAAATGCAAGAGTAAAATAAAACTCTTAGAAGGAAACATATTAAAATCTGCATGACTTTGGATTACACAGTAGTTTCCTACTATGACACTATAAGTATAAGCAATAAAAAATTAGATAAACTGGACTCCATCAAAATTAAGAAAAAAACAACTACCGTACAAAGAACACCATTAAGACAGTGAAATGACAAACCCTAAAAAGGGAGAAAATATTTGCAAATCAAATAGGGTCTAGTATGCAGAATATATAAAGAATTCTTAATACACAATAATGAAAATACAAACAACCAATTAAAAAAGTGGACAAAGGACTTTAATCAACTGCCCCTTCATACCCACTATATGGTTACAACAAACAAACAAACAAAAAACTCGAGACAAGAACAAGCGCTGGCTGGTGAAAATGCAGATACTGAAACATTCATTCCCTGCTTATGGGAATGCAAAACAGTACCGCCACTTGGGAACACTGTCTGGCAGCTCCTCAAAATGTTCATCATACTGTTAAATTCTACTCCAAAAGAAATGAAATATTTTCACGCAAATACTTTTACACGAATATTCACAGCACCATTATTCCTAATAGTCAAAAAGTGGGGTGGGTGGGTGGGGGGGAGACCCTATTTAATTTTCTAAAATAGTCAAAAAGTGGGGAAAAGAAAAAAAAAAAACCTGTATTAGTTTCTATTTCTGCTGTAACATATTACCATAAACTCAGTGGCTTAAAACAATGCAAATGTATTATGTCACAGTTTGGTAGGCCTGCCTGGGCTAAAACCAAGGTGCCAGCAGGGCTGGGTTCTTCTCTGATTGCTCTAGGGAGAATCGGCTTCCATGCACGTTCCCTGGCACATGGCCTTGTTCCTCCATCTTCAGAGCCAGCCACACGTCCTCGTCTCGCATAGTCACGTGGCCCTCTGCCCACAGCCAGGAAAGGCCTCGTGGGATTGGACTGGACCCACTGGATAATCCAGGATAATCTCCCCATCCTAAATCCTTAACCTCGATCACGCCTGCAATGCCCTTTGCCACGCGAGGTGACACATTCCCCAGCTCCAGGGATTAGGACGTGGGTATCTTTGGTTAACATTATCCTGCCCACCACAAATGCAAACGCCCATCGACTGATAAATGGAGGAACTAAATGTGGCACACAATAGAATTATAGTCGGCAATAAAGAAAGGAATGAAATACTGATATGTGAGGCAACGTGGGTGAACTTTGGAAACATAATGTTACATGACAGAAGCCAGTCACAAGAGACCACAATTGCATGATTCTATTTATATGAAATGTGCAGAACAGGCAAATCCACAGAGACAGAAAGTAGATCAACAGTTGCCAGGGAAGGCGAGGAGAAGGAGAATGGGGAGAGACTGCCAGTAGTTATGGGATTTCTTTGGGGATGATGAAAATGTGATGAAGTAGATAGTTATGATACTTGCACAACTCTGAATAATATTAAAAACATTGAATTGTACACTTTAAATCAGTGAATTGTATGGTTTACGAATACTATGTCAATGAAGCTATTCTAAAAAAAAAAAGGTAACTGGGAATAAGGAGACACAGGAATGAGCCATGATTGTTTTATTTAATTTTGCCAATACAAAAGTGTTGTCAGAGAAGTCTGAATTATGGGATATGAATGGTGAGAGGAAACCACTGACATTCATAAGGGTCTTGAAAGCATTTAATAAAAAATGTTGTAATTATTTCTTAAAAACAAAACAAAACAAAACCATATAAAACCCCCTGAGGCATGATGTCTAACCCAGGGGGAATCCTGTTCAGTTGGTGAAACAGAAGAAGGGGAAAGTTTCACTGAATAAAATACCCTAAAATTGGCAGTCTGCCAAATCAGTTGAGTGGGGATTTATCAATTCAATACAAATGCTTTATTATCATATAGTGACTTAGGCATTATTCTGGTACCGATTTCTCCCTTATCACAGCAGTTTAACCAATATCTGGTTTCCCTAGAACACAACTTGACTTTTGATGGATAAAATGCGGGAAAGGAAAATTATAGATCCTTACATTTATGTATTAATCAGTAAATATTTGATCTAAATATAAGGTTTTGATTTTACTTTAAAACGAGAGTTTGATAGAAAGGAATTTTCCTCTCCTACACTATGAAATAATGAGTACTTCCAGGCTTCAAGATTGTTGGCCCAAACTCCTCAACAGGGAAGGCAGAAGGCACACAGGCACTCGATTCTAAGTGTGTTCTCAAGATTAGAATCCTGCTGTTGTCACGACAGAAGCTCTGCAAAAACAAGGCTGACGCTCACCTTTGCCTGACGCCCTTCTCCCCACGGCCGGTAGCACTGGGTGAGACGAGTCAGAGCTGCCCAAGCTGTCTTTTTCACTTAGGCAACAGGCAAAATGTAGAATGTATCATACCCCGAAATCAAGTACTTTCAGTTAAATTTCTACCTAAGTCACTTTAAATACCCTCATTAGCAAATCTCATTCTGACATGAGTACCTGGTACAGAAACTAGCAGACCACATTAAAGAGATGGAAGAAAGGTTTCTACAAAAGGAAAAATTATCTATAATAAGTTGGCAGTAATCTATAGTATTTCAATTCCTAATTCTCCACAAAAATATTTTCTGTTTAAATAACTAATGAATACACGTAAAGAAAAAAAACAACTTATATTTTAAGTTGCTTTTAAAGTTCATAGACTCATTAGAGAAAAATTATTTCTCTTCAGAAGAGTCAGCAAGGATACATATATATTATTATATATTATATTATATATTTAATTATTTATATTAGATATAACTTAATTATTAATTGTATATATTATATATAATAATATATACAATTAATAATTAGTATATATATTAATAGCCAAATTGCCCTCAAGTAGCTTAGTACTTTAAATTCTGCTAGTACTAGGGAGCTAGGAGTGATCTTGTGCCATCTAGGACGGTTTTAACAAATGTGTGAATATACTTCAAACCTGTGATTTTGTCTCAATTCCCTACTCCCTCATTTTCTTTGGGTAAAATGGTGATTTGGCTATTTAAATAAATGCATATTAATGAGAGGAAAGTGTGGTGAGAGCAGGTAAGTGAGGTACAAGTGTGTTTGCTCACACACATACTTATCTGAGGATGGAGTGGGCAATGGGGAAGTTAGTTTCTTTAAATCATTACTTGTTCACAGAATCCGAGAGCCTATACTTTGAAAGTAAGCCTAGACAGGGAAAAATAAAGCTAATCAGATGACAGGGCCTAAAACAGACCCGTTAGGCAAAATTGAAAATTACAGAAGCTTCATTTGTGCCCACGGGACATGAAGTAAAGTGAGCGGAATCTTTGAAAAAGTTCAGCCTTACGGAGATTTTGGTATCCAGAAACTTTAGAATTTCATTGCGATTCTTATGTGAAGCTTTCAGACTCCTGAATTTTAAGGGGAAAGAACATCGAAGGGCACCTAAGTGTCAAAAGCACCACAAAGTGACTTTGAAATTTGCCAGGGTCCTTAAAGCAAGAGCTGGGATCCCAGGCTCAACACATTTGCAGGAAGAGGTGCCAATGTGTCGTGTTTGCACATTAATTCAGTTTTCAAAGGAGGTATATTAAATGTGGACAGTTTTTACGGTACTATCATTTCCATTTCATTTTGTAACGGTTCTCTTCTTGACAGTTTAAGAACATTTCCTCATTGAAACCCTTGAGAGATGTTAATGTTTGATCAGCATACTTAACCTTTTCTCTTCATCATTTCCAAAAAGATGAAATGATTCCTCAGGGGATGTGTTATACTTCCTTGTTAGTAAGGGTTTAATTGCTCTTTTCTCGGGTTTAATGAAAATGAAACACAAAGCTCTGGAGTAAGTATGCACATTTCTAGCCACTTCACTTTTTTCACTTTTAACAAAACATTCTCTATACTTTATTTGAATTGGAAAAATTCTGTTAACTAGAAAGGCCTCTGCCCCAGTGGAGTTACACTGCCCACACAGGATGGTGTCCACAGCCTGCTGTCCGTGTCCACCTGCCCCAGTCTTCAATACCTCGCCCAACACCATCTCCTGCAACCCCCCAAACCGCCTCACGGTATCGTGCCTTTAGTATCAGTTACCCTAAGACATCTACCTTTCCCAAAATGGGATGCAGGATTTCCAAGCAATTCCTGTTCATAGCTGGAGACTGTCTTTTCTCACAAACTGTGGTCTGTTTCACTTATTTTTGGAGAACAGGAAAATGAACTCAGCATTTATTGGCTTAGCTGCACATGCCAGAACCTCCACAGGTGATGCAAGCACCTGATCTCAAAATCTGGTGTGACTGTGCGATACAGAGCCACCCGAGAGAGGGATTTAGTGGTTAGTAAATTTTGCTTTTGAGTCAGAGACGTAGTTTCAGACAAAGTTCTGCCTTTCATCACCTGCTGTTTACTGACAAGCTGCACAGTCTTTTTAAGCCTCATGTTAAAAATTATCTGTGAGGGTGGTGTGTTGGTGGTTCAGTGGCAGAATTCTCACCTGCCATGCTGGAGACCCGGGTTCAATTCCCGATGCCTGCTCATGCCAAAGGGAAAAAAAAAATATATATATATATATATATATATATATATCCATCTGTGAAATGAGAATAGTAGCACCTATTTCATAGGGATGTGGTGAGGATTCAAAGACACATCTGTAAAGTGCTTAATTAGTACAATGCCTTCCATACAAGATAACAATGAAGAGTAACAATTACTCCTGTACTCATTCAGTTGAACGAAGTGAATTGGTGTGAATTATAGATATAATTCCAGTTTCAACCAGGAATCTATTTTATGGTCCTCTAAGAGTTTCATGAAGTGTATAGACAAAGTGTGCTCTCCATAAAGGAATTTATCATTATGTCCTAAAAAATGCAATTTTACTAAAATTTTCTAAACACATTGAAAAAACGTTAGCTTAATTCAACTTATATAATATCCTTTCTTAATGGGCACCAAGTGGAGTCTTGTGCAACAGTCATTTTGTCTGCTTGTTTAAATACAACTTTACTATAAGAAGGCAGAAAGCTAAACCAATTCGGAGTTTAGAATCAACCGGCATTAAAATAGCAGGAGCTTGGTTACCCCTTGTTAGTACCAGATGTAGCCTGTCGCCCTTACCCCAGAGCTCGGTCCCCACCCAGGCACACACAGAGTCCCCAGCAGCTCTGGAAAGTCACGCAGCAAATTACAGTCATTTTCTCATAGGAAGGAAATCGCCCCCATTCGCCTATTTTAACCTACTTTATTGACTACTGCCCTTCCTACCATATTTTTAAGTAAGAACATTGCTCAAAAGCCCACAGCCTTCCTTTCACATTTCAGCTATTTCTTGTTTCAAAGTCCTATCCTCCTTTCTGCTGCCCTTCCAAACCATCACTCTTGGTAAGTCACCAGTGAACTCCCATATTTCTCAGCCTCCACCCGCTGTCTTTTCAGAATTCCATGCACCCTATTCCGGGCATGGCTGAGACTCCTTTCATCCTTCAGTTGTCGGCTTGGGTCTTTCTTTTTACTCTGATTCTTGAGGCTGTATCTGTCAGCAGCCACCTCACCTAAGTGAGTCCCCTCCAGGTCTTTTACTAGGGTCATCTGTCCCTTATTCATCTCTCTGCCTTCTTTCTTTACCTGCTTTGCCTCAGTAAACTCTTGATGGAAAATAGGCAGATGAAGAGTTTCGGAGCTGATGGGGGTTTTAGAGAGCATCAAAACCAACTCTCTAGTTTTATATATGAAAAATCCAGTGCTCCTAGAGGTTAAGTGACTTCTCCAAAGTCACACATTCAGTGAGTGGGAGAACCAGGAGTAGGGAGACATTAGGATGTTTCTAATTCCCAGCAACCCTGGCTGCTACTTCTCATTTATTAGTTATCAATAGCATTATTTTTCCTTTCTTTAAGATACATAGCTAAGGATATAATTCCTCCTTCCCTAGGCAGGTATGCTGGTTTGACATGATGCATGTAACCTAGAAAAGCCATGTTTTAATCCTAATCCCATTTTGTAAAGGCAGCCATTTCTTCTAATTCCTATTCAGTATTGTATGTTTGAAACTGTAATTAGATAATCTCCCTGGAGATGTGATTTAATCAAGAGTGGTTGTTATGCTGGATTAGCTGGAGGCATGTCTCCACCAGTTTGGGTGTGTCTTGATTAGTTGCTGAAATCCTATAAAAGAGGAAACATTTTGGAGAATGAGAGAGATTCTGAGAGGGCAGAGAATGACATAGCCACGGGAAACAGAAAGTCTACCAGCCAGCGACCTTTGGAGATGAAGAAGGAAAATGCCTTCTGGGGAGCTTCATGAAACTGGAAGCCAGGAGAGAAAGCTAGCAGACGACGCCGTGTTGGCCATGTGCCCTTCCAGATGAGCGAGAAGCCTTGACTGTGTTCGCCATGTGCCTTCTTACTTGAGAGAGAAACCCTGAACTTCATCGGCCTTCTTGAACCAAGGTATCTTTCCTTGGATGCCTTTGATTGGACATTTCTATAGACTTGTTTTAATTGGAACATTTTCTCAGCCTCAGAACTATAAACTTGTAACTTATTAAGTTCCCCTTTTTAAAAACCATTCTGTTTCTGGTATATTGCATTCTGACAGCTAGAAAACTAGAACAAAAGGCTATCTTAACTGTAAAAATAATCTTTTCCCTTATCTAAGTACAATAACTTTCCCCTTACTAAATCTTTCAGTGGCTGGAATTCTGTGGGTTTGCAAATTTTTTCCTCTAAGAATGCATCTTTTTCTACCATTTCCCAATTCCCATAAATACATCATAATACTGCCCTTTCTAATAACAGTCTGAGCACCAGATAAATGCATCCTTCCACTTCATGATCTTGACAAATTCTTTCTTTTATATCTGTCTGCCTGGGAAATGCTCCCTACTTATTCAACTTCAAGTAGAGTGGACCTTTGATACTTTTTACAGAAACCTCTTAAGAATTCCATGCCCCAATACACACTTTAGATATTAGGGCAGAGAAGTAGATTCTGGCCATTAACAAGTTTAAGTGACAGAGTGGCATGTTCAGTTCAATGATGGACTTATTCATGCTAGAGATTTTAGCCACAATTTCATTTTTAAATATTTCTGACTTAAAAAATGTTTAGGGAATACATACTCAAGTATCTAAAATCCACTATAAGAAATAAACCCTGGCAAACACCACTGACATTGACATGTACCCATTCCTGACCATATCTCCCTCTCCCCTCAGCAAAGTTACATAAAAATCTGAATGTGATGTTAGTAATGCCCCTGTATGTTATTAAATGTAACTAATCCAACATAATATACAACATTTTTAACTTGTAAACCTTTTATAAATGACAGCACAGGAAATGTATCCTTTTACAGCTAACTGGTTTTGCTCAGTATTGTGTTTGTAAGATGTATTCATGATGGTTTAGGTAGCTTTAGTTATTAGTATCCTTGCTATATAGTATTCCATTTTATTAAAAATACCACAGTTTATTCATTTACCTTCCTATTTATAGATAGTTATGTTCAATTTTTTCAATATGACAAATGCTGTCCTGAACATTCCTTTTTATCTTTCCTATGAAGAAGTCAGAGTTTAGCTAGTGTATAAACAGGAGCCAAGCTGTTATCAGCACATCTTACACTTTAGGAGATTTTGCTAAATGATTCTCCAAAGAGGGTATATCAAATTCCATTACTACTTGCAATGTATTAGCGCTCTCACTGATACATTTTCACCCATGTGTGTATGACCTAACTTCAACACCTTTTTCTTGTCCGATGAGCGTGACAGGGCATCTCATTTTAGTTTATATTTTCCTGATTACTGGTTAGGGAAAGGAGCATCTTTCAAATGCTTCTTGGTCATTTGCCTTTTTTCTTCTTTGAGCTGCCTTTCCATGGCCTTGTCCATTTTACTACTGGCTTGTCAGCTATTCTTATTGATTCGTAAACATTCTTCTCATATGCTAATGTTTTTTCAGTTCCACTTGTTGCAAATATTTTTTCCTTGAACATGGTAGTCTTTTCACTTAACTTATGGTGGTTTTAGTGCACAGATTTTCATGCTAATGTAGCCAAATTAGCAATCTTTTCCTTTATGATATATCCTTTCTGCTGCTTGCTTAGGAAACATCCTTCTTCACCTACAGAAAATAAGAACAGACTCTTACCTATTTTCTGCTAGACACTTTAAAGCTTTGCTTTTCATATTTAGATGTTTAATCAACAAGAACTGATATTTGTATACGATACGAGCTAGAGGTCCACATTGTTCTCCCTCTGAATTATCGCACACCATGCCTCCAGGTACTGAAAAAGTCCATCCTTGCCTCCAGGTACTGAAAAGTCCATCCTTGCCCCACCGACCTGCAACGCCACCTGTTAAACATCAGGCTTCCATATCAGCGTGGACCATCAATCTATTTTATCTCTTCACTTTGCTGCATTGGCAGTTCGTATTTTTGTGAAAATAGCCCATAAAGTTCTCCTTATTCAAGGAAAACCAAAGACTAAAGCCCTACCATAAGGGGTGGGGTGATGTGAGAAGGGAGTGTGCACACTTACCAAGAACTGGGTGACTCACTTCTAACCCAGCAATGCAGTTGTTCCCTGGGGGAAAAATTACAAATCACTGCACAGACCTTCAAGTTCACCTAGAAATAGATTTAAAAATCTCAAATGCCAAGGGAGTCATTAGAAAAATGCAGCAATGATCGTGGCCCACATTTAGTCTTATTCATTAATTTTGTGTCCTGTTTGGTGCTTCTCCATCCTTACTAACCACTTTTTACTCATTGATTTCTTCCACGACTTAAATAAAACCAGCGTGTATTTACTACCTACTACTACATACACACTCGTGCGTGACTAAGCCACGGTGGCTGGGTCCAGGAGGCACTCACAGTCAGCGGGGGACACTCACAGGGCCGGCTGACTGTGACATGACAGATAAGGATAGGTGACAAGCTAGAAGTACATACTTACAGGGCAGAACAATTAATTCTGCAAAGGGAAGTTCAGGAAATTATCCCATGGGAGCAGTATCTGCAGAACTCCTTTATTCTCTAGCAATTTTTCTCAAAAATTCCCTCTAAGAATCAGCTACCATAAAAAAAGGGAATTATATACCATTGTACCAAAGTAGTCTTCCTTCTTTGCAGCTAGCAGGTTTTAGTTTAGTTCTGCTTTCAGAGCATTATACTTGATTTGATAAATGACTTGCAGCTACAGATTTTCCCACCTTCAAAACACATGACATGTAAAGACACAGAATGACTTACACAGGGGTGAAAGTGAACTCCTTGGGTGAATTACAGAACTACATTAAATGGTGAATTCCCCTAAATGCAATTTTTTTTCCATTCATTTATTTACAAAATCGGTCTAGATGTTGGACTTCTGAAAGCCCTTCTACTACTCACCACCAGACAGACGGACATGGAAAAACTACAAACTGCCAATGCAGCGAAGTGAAGAGATAAAATAGATTGATGGTCCACGCTGATATGGAAGCCTGATGTTTGGCAGGTGGCATTGCAGGTCGGTGCAGCAAGGATGGATTTTTCAGTACCTGGAGGCATGGTGTGCGATAATTCAAAGGGAGAAGAACATGGACCTCTAGCTTCTACCATATGTAGCTCTACTACTCTCGCCCTCGTGTCCACTTCGTGGGAGCCACATGGCAACCAGCTGAACCCAAGGACCCTAGGTACACTGAGGGGCCGAACACTTCCTACCATTACCCAACGAAATGAAACTAACTCCACTCAAGGCACAATTACAGAGGCAAAACGCCTCAAGTAACAATGGCCAGAAAACGCACTGTGAGATACTGTTGTGTGGTCTCTAGTTTAAAGGTGAAACTGCAATTGCAGTGGAAGAAGCGAAGCCTCTGTCTGAGTCAGCACTGGTTGGTGTCCAGTCACCACTGATTTACCAAAGGGAGGGACCTTGGCATTTCTCTACAGTCAGATGCTTCTCAACCCCAGAGGGTTTTTGAGTCATTTCTTAGACACAGGCAATTCATTTTTAAAGAATAATAACATACATGAGGACCAACCAAAATAGTAGTGACAGATTACTTAATTGACTTTAGAAATACTGTTTGCAAAAAAGTTTCTAAAGTATTTTATAATCTGCAAATACACCCCCTAGAAATAAATTTTATAATCTTTGCCCCTCCCCTTCATTCAAGAGGAAAAGAGAGAAGAATTCACTTGGAAAATAACTTTCTGATCCGCTTGGAAGTTACTGCATAATACAAAGTATCTCACCTCTCCCCTGCCAGAAGTCCACTAGAATGTAATGCCGAGAAAACTAGTAAGAGACAAGTATTTCCAGCTTGCTTGGAAGTAAAATAAAGACGGAACAGTGCCATTACAATGGCCGTCCTTATGCAGCAGGGACTTTGACAAGTTAGCAAAGTATTAGCAAAAACACTGCCACCCTCTCCCTGCTGCTGTCCCTAATTATCTCCGCTCTGCTCACTCCCTAGTTTTACTTTATTTTATCTTTGGCCTGGGGCTTTTTCACTTGTTTGTACTTTTCTTTGTGTAAACAAATAAGGACTTATTTGATTTTCAACCGGTCTAAAAGGCCTGGCGAGGAAAGGAAAAAAGGAGTTCCTGTTAACAGGAGCAGAACACTAAGGGAATCACTGGCAAATGGTGAAAATTAGGGCAAGAATTGTGGGACTAAAGGTGGAGATTAAACACACTTTCTAAATTTGCTTCTCCTGGTTCACAGCACTGCTCGGATACCTTTCCAAGCACGTAGGAAGGGCACAGGGGTTACTCTACCTCACGGTCTTTTATTTGGGGAGAGCAATGATGTAGGCCAGGCAAATTAAAGAGTTGAGACCTATACATCTTTTACTCCTGCTAATGGCTGAGAAAAACATATAGGCCAGGGAATTCCATCTGTGCAGAATGTGCACTGCTCTCCTCGTTTGTATTGGCTAAGAAGATCTGTAACTATAGGAGGAATACGAATTGTAAATAAATAAATTATAAATTGTGATGTGTTAAAAATATTCCCATGTAGAGGCCAATAATCTCTGTCGATTAAGAGAGTAGGGACTCTGAGTTCAGGTCCAGCTCTGCAGTCGACCAGCTGTGTAAATGCGGGCAAAGCTGCTTAACCTTCGTGTCCCCAGTTCCTTGTCTGTAAAATGAGGGTAATAACAGCCACTATTTTATAGGGGTGTTGAGAGGAATAATATCCGGAGCTGAGTAAGACTCTGTGTTAGCTGTCCTTGCTGCTATCATTATTACTTTTAAAATAAAGTTTCTTATCATTACTAGCCATGGCTGCGTTCCTACTGTAACATAATGGGGGTGAAATTAAAACTTTTTAGTGGGTAAAACTACTAAAATCTTGTATGTAGAATACTACTTCTGAAAATTAAATGGGCCAGGAAACTCTAATAGGAGAATTCCTGGTGCTTTTCTCTTGTTAGGAGGATGACCTTTAGGCTTTCCATGTTTAATTAGCCACCTGTAACTCAATTCTTAAAGAGGAATGATTAGGGACAGAGGGCTAATGCCGGAGAGGGAAGCAGGCTTCCCCATCATTTCCACACTTGGACACCTGGCACGGTTCCTGGCTGCCCTGCAGAAGGCCCGTCCACACCTGCCCTCTTGATCGAATGATCTACCTTCCCTCAAATGTTCCTCTCTGGTTCTCAGTGACGGAGGCTGTCTCCTCCCTGGCCTCTGCAATGCAATGACGTCTTTCTGAAATAGAGGTGTGTGGACCAAGCAACACTATTTTTCATGTTATCCGTAATTGCCAAAGGCAGAGCATATTTATGATCAAAACCCTTCACAAACCCTAAGAGTGGTATCAGCCAAATCTTGATCTGCTCGGAAAATTTTTCCAATAACTTTTTTTTCTAAAGACATCTTAAAAGAACAGTTTAATTTTCTAAATCCCTTCTGACATTGTCCTGTTCCCTGATTTCTTTTGCAACAGATCGCTAGTTCTTCTGTGTCCTCCATCCAAAGGGCTGGACTGCAGCATACTTCCGTCGGGAATGTCAGATATGTCTTGGGCTTATTTTTCATTAGTCTTCCCTCCTTCAATGGGTTGTGTTAATACTCAACATGAAATACTCCCAAATCTGTATATATGTGGCTTTAACAAAAAGTTTTTTTTCTCTAGTTCTTAATACCATATAATCATTAAGGGATTTAATCCTCATTAATCTTGGTTACTTAGTCTTTCAATTACTATCAGATATTGTGACACATCTGTGCACAGAGACAACTGAGTGGAAGGAGGGATGAGAAGGGAATGAGAAATTGTAATAATGAGGTGTCCTGAGATGTCCTGCCTATTGCAAAACAGTCCTCCAAAATTTAGAATAATCAGTCCCTAACTGAACTGATCTGCCAGCACCCCTACAGACTTCCCATTCTCACTTTCCATGGGAAGCCAGGCCTAACTTGCACAAATGCATATCATTAACAATGGGAAAATTAAAAACTGTGCACAGTTATACCGAGAACAAGAGCCATCAGCCTCCAGCACTACAATGGAAAGCACTAGAAAGTGGGGAGAGAATACTCTAGAATTTAGAAAGATTCTACTTCACCCCTCATTAATCTTGCTCCCTGTCAATGTTTCTAAACAAGCTAGGGCTTGTTTTGGCTTTCTTGTTCAATTTTTTCTTTTTATTCTCATCACAGCCATTTGCTAAGTTCGCTTACAATTTTACTGGTGTTTCTAGCTCACAAACCCATTATTTCTTCTTATACAAGCTTATTAGTCTATTAACAACCTCACACTGCGAAAACAAATTAGAATTGGATAACCTACCCAGCTTTTGACATCACTTTCCAGCTCTTTAGCAATCTCTTCAAATACTGATAAACCTAAATATAGAAGCAAGAAACACATGGGTGAAATAATTAAGTTTCTTAGTGATTAAAGCAAAAACATGCAATCACCAGATCACAGCCTCCAAGCCAGGCTTGCAGCTGTCATATCTGATCATTGTTTATTTTCATTTATTCATTCCCAAAGTAATTGAGACCATGCATTCCCAGATATTTAAACATTTCTAGTGTTCTCATACACAGGTATTAAGAAAAGGCCGGTTTAAAAGTTCTTTAATTTGACTGGGGGGATAAAGACACTCTGAATATCAATTCAAATAGTTCCCTCAAGTTGGAAAATTCCATTAAAACCCAACACACAGCATTGAACATATATCAAGATCAATCAATCAATCAATATTGTAGACATTCTACAAGATGCCAGAAGAATTCAAGTAAAAGCAGAACTAAGGGAAAGACAATCCTTTGGGTTTTCAAGTCTCATATCTAAACAAAGTGGAATAGAAGAGTAAATTCAGAAATACAAAGTGAAAAAAGACCTCCAAAAAATCCACTTTTCACAAATTTTTTCTTCAGTTAATCCAAACTAAAGATTGGGTTTCTGAATAGAATCTGCAAGGTTGTGATAAAGTATACTCTTTGGAAAGGCGGTTCAGATATGGCTGTTTTAAAAATCAAGAGTACTCTCAAAAGGCATTCAATCTTACAATTTCACTGACGTATTTAACGTGTCTATAGCAAACCATTTTCATTCCATCTTTCCACATGCTTATACGGAGCTAAAGCTGTTTGCCCCCTAAACTGTTTTAAGCAGTGAAACACCCAAACAAAAGGTCAGACTTCTGAATGTCATCATATACTTATGACAATACATAGTCCACACCATTATTTTTCTGATATAGCAAATTATTTTGTGTTTTACTAGAGATTGCAGAGATTTAAAGTAGTAGTTTGCAGTTCTAAAAAGCATTCATGCCCACGCTGGCAGTTTCAGGAAGTTTTACTGTTGAACTTCCAAGGAAGCTAATAAACATTAGTCTGGTTTCCCACGTAGATTTTCAGTACTAAAAGAATATACAACACAAGCTAAATTTCCTCATATTAGATATTTCTATCAGCAACATAATTTTATATACTGTACCAGCTTTAAGAGGCCTAAATAATGTCCTACAAAGAATGGGTAAGTGACCTCTACTTTATCCTGTGCATCATTTAATGAACTGGAATGACAACTCTTGGGAAAATACATTGGAGTTAACTTCTTTTCCCTCCTGCCTTCTGATTCCATCCCTTTTAAAAATGTGGTCTGGCAGAAGTGGTAGCAGTGTCAGACCAAACGGGCTTCTAGAGAATCTAGAAAAACTGTAGCCTCCTAACCCTAAAACTAAATTCCATCACCATACGAAAAAAGAACAGGGTTGTGTCTTGTAGGTGCAAGGCTGAAATTTTTACAGCATTTTAACTTACAAATATTCCCCAGGCCATAGGTACAGAAATGTTTTATTTTGCTAGATTTCCTCAAATTTGCTATGCATCTGTTACCACAGAACTAATCTACCTCCAGAACTGAAATCCAGTTCAAGCTGTGACATATTCTTCAGGTGGTTAGAGGCTGCACTGTTCTGGCAGGACAGGCCCAGGACAAGTCACCCGAGATCACAGCAGCCTGCACTTCTCCCAGATCTCACTGTATCTGCACATTCCTAAAAATGCAGAAAATATCTTACTGTACTTTAAATTTATCCATTAAACTTCTAGTTTTTGAAGAAAAGCCACGTTTCCTTAGGGAAGTAAGTCATGTCTTTATAATAAAGTCTTCACTATGGTTTTTGTATCTGTGGCATTGTGCTAGTTGGAACATGGTTTTATGAACAAAAGTTTTAACAGCACATAAGCATTCAAGGAAAGAAGTTATCTCATGGCGACCCATTAGGCATTCTGGTGATTCACTCTAGATGGCTGCCACCCCGATGAACTGATAACACCAAGGTAGAGAGTCTACTCCAATATTAAAAGTAGTAGATTCCCTGAGATTACAGTAGTCCCAAAGAACATACATCTATTTGAGCACAAGGGCTTAAAAGTGAATGTAAAAATTTATCATTATGTGTGTGGATAACAGGGCTGGGAATTTTGGTTCTTTTATAAAAAAATATTTTAAATGATAAAAGTAATTCAAAAGAACAATCTGGACGTGCAATAAATTAATGCCACCTTGTTTAAGCATATCATGTGTCCACAACAAGCAATTTTACCCTCATAAGATGAAAGATGAAAAAGTTAAGTATTAAGAATTACCATACATTGTCTTTCTTATTCCTCAGAGCTTCCATGAAACGTCCCCTGGTAGAGTTAGGGTTCTTTCTCTATGGTAAGGGGAAAAAAATTAAGGACAGATGCTTTCATTCTTTCAACCATATTTATAGAGCACCTGCTATGCTTCAGGTCCTGGAATAGCGTTGAGCCGAAACAAATGAAGCACATGCTCTTATGGAGCTTATATGCTAGCCAGGGGAAAGTGAACATGATAGTTTCAGATGAGTGCAGTGATAATAACAAGGCCGGCTGATGTGACTGGTGGAAGAAGGTGGGGATAGAAGGACCATTTAGACAGATATAGTTAAGGCAGGTCTATGGAGAAGTGGCATTGAGTGGAAGCCTAAGAGTCAGTGGTCAATTATACAAACACCTGGGGGTCAGGGTGGGGAGAGCAGTGGGGAGGAGGAGGAGATGGGTAGAAAAATAGGAAGAGAGGAAAAGTGCAAAGGCCCTAAAGAGGAAAACTTGATACGTCTGCAAAATACACAGAGCTCCAGTGTGGATGGAGCAGCCAGCAAGAGCTGGGAGGTAGGAGGGGGTA